>JARJUA010000272.1:0-86038 GCA_030787035.1 Aschersonia sp. MBC 877
CCCCCCCCCCCAATATTTCACTTCCCATTGCGCAAATCGCGCCACATTTCTGACTTTTATTTAGCGTGTGCTGTGATGGCAGCGGTATCCTTCGATTATTAGTGGTAGTTTTCTCATGAAATATCATCAACCCAGGGCTCTTACCAGATATACTTGATAATACTTCACGCGCCACTTCCCATCATCACACTTGACGAGGTCTAGCCGAGCAGCCCAGGGTACATCCACGTTGGCGCCATTGCGCAATCCCAAGGCCACAGACCCTTGTAGCATGAACTCATTCGACCCCGTTGAAAAGGGGAAGACTCTAAGAATGGAGTGTCGTCTCGACGCGATAAGAGACCACATGCCGACACGAGTTGCCCGAATCTCTGCAATACGCCGTATCAGTGTCCTGTCATTTTTTTTTAAGAGGCGTGGTATTGAACTGACCCTCAAAACCTCGCGCTTTTCTTGAGGCCAGAATGAACGTTGCGTCCGTTGTATATTGTTCCACATATTGGTCGATCTTGTCAGGGTCGTCCGTCACGCGATAGAACTCTTCAACAAAGTGACCAATTTCCGCTGGCACGGAGATGTCAGGTGAGAACTGAGCCTTGTACGAGTGCGTCATGGCTGGACAGTGCAAGGTGGCTCAGTCTGTAGGTTTGGATCGGCTGAATGAGATGAGCAAGGTCGATGGCGAGGTTTATGGGTTACAACACCTGACACGCGGATGAAGGGTTTTAACTAACGATGATGAGGACCGAGGACCGACACCGACGACGAAAGGCTTTCCAGCCACGTAGTTGAGGTCTTTTCCGCTATTAATCAGGCCGCGGACCTCACTAGAAGTAAGACGGAACAAAAAGGTAGGCTTGGACACGGCACAGATGCCAGTAGTGGACCTGGGTTGAGCTGAGCTGACAAATCGACGTCGTGTTCATGGCCTTGTCGTCGCTGCTTACGCCGTGAGGGGATTGAAGGTCAGTACGCACAGTCGCTACATTACTCATGGTTTGGTGCATGATCCAATGCTGAGGGTTGATGGCAGTGCTGGTTCGCTCCCTGCGCGGCGCTTTTGACTCGATCATTTTGTACTACCGGGCCTTCTTGACCGAGTGGCAGCCTCGGGAGGGGGGCTTGTCGGCATTGATGATCTTCGGTCCATTTTACTAGGCACAGCCGATCCGCAACAAGCCTTGGCCATGATAATGTGCATATTCACAATTTAGGTATTTTTGAGCTGCCTCTACAGATTTTACACATTCAAGTATCAACGAGGCTGGGATTATGACATGTTCCTGAAAGGGCAAAAAGGAAGAAAAGAAATCAAAATTTCCCGCTTTCATTGCACCCCCGTCTCCAATCTGCATTCACCTCTATCTGCGGTTTGCTCAATGTTGCCTGCTCCGCGAAACGTCAGGACTGCTCGTGCGTAATTCAAGGTACCGTGCCGCACCGGAGATCGCACCGTATTTCCCATACGGCTCCGCGTGTACCCCGCTCTGTGCTGCGAAGCGGATACTGTGCGCTCCCCCCGCTTCCCGCTTCGCCGACGCTCTGCCGCACGGTAAGCACTTGGCGCCGATATCGTCAAACGAGCGTGTCAAGTCAAAATGCGCCCGTCTCATCTTCCAGTGCCAAGCGACACGCGGGCAATGCACTGCGGAAGTCGCACCGAGCAGGGTGCCTCGCACAATAAGCCCACGCGGGGTCTCGACCGGCCTCGGCCGAGTGTGTCTTGACGCAACACCAAGCATGTCTCGGGCATCTACGTATGACCTCTCGCCCTCTCGCCCTTTGCGTCCATCCACTGTCGCCTCACACTCTCAGACACGCGCATCATGCTGGGGAAAGTCGCTCTCGAGGAAGCATTCGCTCTTCCCCGTCTCCACGAAAGGACGAGATGGTGGGCCAGCCTCTTCGCCGTCAAGCCCGATCAGCACGCCGCTGAGATGACGGACATTGTCGACACGCGCATCAAGTACATGGACGAGCATGGCGTCGGGTATACCATCTTGTCTTACACGGCTCCCGGGGTGCAGGACATCTGGGATCCTCCGGCGGCGCAGGCGCTGGCGGTCGAAATCAACGACTACATTGCCAATGCCATCGAGAGCTTCCCCGACCGTTACGGAGCATTTGCGTGCGTCATCTCCCTCCCACAATGCCCGTCTCACCCCGCAAAGCTGAACATCTGAGCAGCACGCTGTCCATGCACGACCCGCACGAAGCCGCCGCCGAGCTCGAGCGATGCGTAACGCGGTACGGCTTCAAAGGAGCCTTGGTCAACGACACACAACGCGCCGGCCCCGACGGAGACGACATGATCTTCTACGACGGCCCAGAATGGGACACGTTCTGGTCAACCGTCACGAAGCTAGACGTGCCATTCTACCTGCACCCGCGAAACCCCACCGGCACGCAATACGAGAAGCTCTGGGCCAAGCGCAAGTGGCTGATCGGACCTCCCCTCAGCTTCGCGCAGGGTGTCAGCCTCCACGTCCTGGGCATGGTGACTAACGGCGTCTTCGACCGTCACCCGAAGCTGCAGCTCGTGCTGGGCCACCTGGGCGAGCATATACCGTTCGACATGTGGCGTATCAACCACTGGTTCGAAGACGTCAAGAAGCCGCTAGGTCTCGATTGCAAGAAGACGATCCGGGAGTACTTCCAGCAGAACATCTGGATCACCACCAGTGGGCACTTCTCGACGACTACGCTGCAGTTTTGCTTGGCGGAGGTGGGGGCCGACCGGATCTTGTTCTCCATCGATTATCCCTTTGAGAGCTTCGCGGATGCGTGTGTTTGGTTTGATGGCGTGCCGATCAACCTCGTGGACAAGGCGAAGATTGGAAGGGATAACGCCAGAGTGCTGTTTAAGCTGCCTGAGTTCAAAGACTGTCAGGAGCATGTTGACGCCTGATTTGGCTGGCTGGCTAGCTGGCGTGGAGTCTTGTGTCGGCCGAAATGTCACCGACAACGCGTGAGGTGGCATTGTGCCTGTTTGTCAAGTGGTTCGATTTGCGTCCAGATTTAAGAGCGTTCAGCTTTTGCTTCATAGCAAGGGATGACGAGAAGTAACAATGATCGTCGCAATCGCTGATCGCTGTACGGATCTTGAGTATCGAAGATCGAAGTTGAAAGGCTGGAATGGTCTCGACCGCTGTGGTTGCTGTGTTCTCAATCAGTTTCTCGCGGAACGCAAGTGCTAGCGTTCTGTGGATCTCCCAAGTACTTCGAGTATGATCAATTGGCCCATCTGTAGACTTTGCAGCGAACAAATCTCTAACTGAATGCCCACATTCCAGCAAGGGCGGAGAAAGGTGCACTTATCGCCGAGGTCACATTCGTGCAACCACGCCCGTCCCAAGGCGAGCCATTACGTTACAATAACAAGGCGGTGACGCCTCAAGGCGAAGCCACCGGGGAACTTGGTGCAACAAGCTCCATGGTTTTCCCCCCAAAACTCCCTCGCCGAGACAACAAACGGAAACACATGCTCACAGTTTTTCCTCACTCTGAGACCGCGACTCCATCTTGGCCTTGTCTTCGCTTCGCAGCAGCCCTGGATTCCCGACGCAAAGAGCGTACACCGACAACAGAATGAATCTAGCACAATTTGTCAGCAGCCGCTCATCACAACGCAGTAGATGACGCCAACGTACACTCCCTCGAGGACAATGAAGAGGGTTTCGTCCGTGATGAGGTCCGAGTTGCGGTACCCCTGACTCAACTCGTAAGCTCTGTAGATGCACCGGCCCAGAATCAGGACGATGGCGAGCGATAGAAAGCCAAGGAAGACTCGCACGCGCGTGGTCAACCTGGCCGGGTCGCCGCGCCGCACGTAGCGCGCCGCGTAGTCGGCAAAGGCGACGATGAAGGCAAAAATGACAATGACCTGCAGTATCAGCCCGGCCATGGTGACATCAATGCCGGTGTTGCTGGAGCCGTTGCTGTTCGTGGACATGGCGCCCCCCGTGGCCTGGAGGACGAGGCAGATAACGTCGGCGGGGATAAAGATCCAGTAGAACAGCTTGGGGTTGAATCGTGACAGCTCCGGCGCGAGATGGTTGATGCTGTTCTCGTCATTGACGGCTTGATCAGCTTTTTGTTCCGTCGTGGAGCGTATTCGGGGCGCTGCCGGGGGGGGAAACTCACGTCTTGGATAGCGTCACGTAGATGGCAGCCGTGTAGAAGACGGGCCCGCACGTTATGAAGCAGATCTGGAGAATGAAGCCAATGAAGTCGAATGGATTCTTGTACAAGACCAGCCGGGCGGCGTAGCCCACAATCTCGACCAGACAGCCCAAAATCATGCAGACCATGAAGCCCCACGACTTCCAGCGTATGCCGAGCACGATGTGCACCGACATGGCCAGGGCGAAGAAGACGATGAAGCTGGCATTGGCAGCCAACGACGGGCGATACTTGTACACGCTCATCTCAAGGGGACATGTCGACAGGGTGCAGTTGGCGTTGGGGCCGAAGCCGATGCGGTCAGTTGGGTAGGGCATGGCCATGGTGCTCATGGTGACGAGTGAGACTGTCGAAGCAGGGTGACTTGGGCGGTTGTTGCGAGGGGGGTTGAACAGACAGGACGGCCTAGATATAGTTTCTGGCGATATGGGGAGGGGGAGAGACGGGCGATGACTGTTCGCACAGAGCTTCGGTCCGTCTGTCTGCATGCAAAGATATACGTACTATATATACATACGTAGATAGATCTTTGGCTTACGAATGTGAGAATGATCAAGTCGTCATGACAAGATTCAAGTTCAGCTCTTCGTCCTTGGGATGAACCTCGACAACCCAGCTCGAAGAGAGCTGATTTCTCAGTCAAAAAAAAGGGGCCCAGGATGGCCACGAAGCTTCAAATCGGCATCATGGCTCAAGTCGCTTGTTCCCTAGCAAGCGGACCAGCGCATGTCTAACTTGTTTAGGTCAAGGGTGCAGTTGCAAGCCACATGGCCAGCGCGGCGAGCAGCTCCGAGTCAGCTTACAGGATGGCCGCAAAAGTTTTGTCACAAAGGAAGGGCTGACGTGTGTGACCCAACGCCGGGCTCTCTCTCTTTCCCGCTTTATTACCCGCGTCGTGCCCGTCAGGCGATGTTAACTCGGTTGATCGCCGGTTGACGAGTGTGAAGGGACCGGGTCTCGTTGCACAAACCCAAAGAAGAGCCTCATCTGGTGATTCCGGGCATGATGGAACGCGCTTCAAGCCACAATGCCGGCAAGGGCTTTCCCACCTAGGGTCCTCGTTCGTTACACCCTACTCCGGCCATCCGATCGAGATGCGCGTCCCGGGCTTGTCGTCGCAAATCGAGAGCATAAATGCGCCATGGACCCAGAATTCTTATTTCCTTGTTTCCGCTGTGTGAAACTGTGCTTCATCAGCCCTTTCCCTCGCTAGGACGGATTAGGCTGCTTGATGCGCCGAACTAGCATTTCGCCAGGGCCTCGACTAGACTACTCAGAGGCGTTGGGATTGGTGGCGGAGCCATGATGCTATCAATCCTGTCAAGGGTCATGCACAATGATGGCTCCCTGAGGCCGAGAATGTGTCAGTGGATGCCTCAAAATTCAGGCTGTTTGATGTGGGCAAAAGCCAGAGATGATTTGGTCAGCCTGGTTGTTATCCTGGCCTAGGCAATAGAACAACTCGGCCTTTCCCCTTGAGTTGAGGCTTCATGGCGCGCCCAGCCGATCTCGTTTTTTGCTCAGCCGGCCCCCATGGCTTGGCTGACTGCACTCGATCCGCAATTTTCTCCCCGCGTCCCTCCCTCCCTCCTTCAGTCAATGAGGTCATCGTGTCATCCTTGTCCCCACGATACAGACGCGAAATATGCGCGGATTATCCACCCAGGCCCCAGATGGCAATACTCGTCCGCGTAAGGAGTACATGAGCACAGACTGCAAATGTTACCCGCGACATGGACAGCGCGGTCCGTCCTCAGCGGGCCGCGGTGCTTGTAACTCTTGATGTCGCACCCGAAAGAGATCAGAGGTCACGGGAGGTATTTCCAATATGCATTGTCCAATGGATCAATTCATCAATTGCAAGATAAAGTGCGTGTACTGCTCATTGACCCCCTCGGGCCGTCAAGGAGATGATGGATTGTCCATGACAGTTGCCTTTTGAACTAGTCATGTCATTGAACAAGCAATCTTCAATTCGCCCACATGATCATGGCCGTGCACTACTCTCCAGCAACATTGCGTATCTGGCGTCCTCTAGTATGCTTCGATGCAATTTGCACAATCCGCCCATCGAAGAATACCCCGAACCAATCACAGAGTGACTGTCCGCCTTGACCATCTCGTGGCTTCAATGAACGTTCAATCTCCATGTCGACTAACCTCGCATGAAGATGCAGCCAACATCAACGGCGGGTCAAGATCGCACAATCCCGACACTCACAAAGACTTCTCGGACCGCGGCGTGAAGACCAGGTGACACATGTCGTGTTGGGACCGGTATCCGTTGGCTTCAAACGGCTCCATCAAGGCAGGCGTGGTCTCGGGGGCAACAGAAACGACAAAGTTCTGGAACACGGCCGTCAGGATATGACGCATCTCATACAATGCCATGTTGCCGCCTGGACACTTTCGAGCGCCGATGCCAAAGGGCGCGATGTGGCGACGGCGTTCCGGCGCCAGATCCTCGTCGAGCCAACGCGTTGGATCGTACACATTGTAGTTGGGGAACAAATCTGGCCTCTGTCGGCTCAACGAGAGTGACTGAGTCGTGATGACGGTGCCAGCGGGCACATAGTACCCGAGAATATCCATACCGCCCTTTGGCACGAGCCGACTTCCCGTCAGGGCAACCGGCGGTCGGAAACGGAGCCCTTCGGTGATGCAGGCCTCCAGTAGCTTCATATCTTCCGCCTTGCTGCCGTCGCAGCTCTTACCGCTGACTTCCTCGTACAGCAGCTGCTGAAGGCTCTGATTCTTGGCAATTTCATAGATTATGAAGACAAGAGACGACGATGTCGTTTCCGTCGCCGCGAGGAATTGGCCCGCCATTTCGGCGCTAATCTCTGAGTGTGACCATTTTTCCCCCTTCTCCTGCTTCTCCATGAGCATTTGGTAGACGGACTTGACTTCATCCGGGTCATCGGGATCCGCGCGCTGGCCCTCGGCGCAAATCGCCTCTCCGAATTTGAACAGGCCATCGCTCGAACGCACTCTGAAGCTGGCCTTCTTGAACGGACTGAACCGCAGCCAGGTAAACATCCACTCGGGGAAACACAGCCTCCAGACCACCAAGAAATTATACTGTCCCACCACGTGCGGGAAATCCCCCGGCTCGAGCTTCGCCTGAGACCCGGCCATGACGACCGCAGCGTTTTCCAGCGTCACAATCCGCAAGTGATGGACAATATCCTCTGATGAATTCCCGCGCGACCTACCCAGCCCCTGAATAAACTTATCCAAGTTATCCTGGAAGATGGGGTCCCAGTAGCGCAGGGACTTGGTTGTCGTTGCCATCATGACAGGGCGACGACGATCTTTGGCGATACTGTTCCGCGCAAACGTGACCGTCCAATCGTGTCCGCCTACGCGTAGAGCTCGGATCGCGCCCGGCGCCGTATCGACCTCCTGACGGCTGAAGATGGGCTGCAGGGCTGAGCTGTCGTTGACGAGGACCATGTTGGGACTGATGCGTACCACGGGGCCGTATTGCTTCAGAAGCGCATCGGCCGTGAAGGACAGTCGGCCGTGCCATCTGTGCCAGCGGATCCAGAGAGAAGTTACAGCCGGGATCCATGGTCCGGGGATCTTTCGGAGTGGGTGGAAGAATATGCTGTAGATCTGCTGGGTCGCGAGGATGCCGAAGATGACGCCTGCCGCGATGGCGAGAGCGGGCCCGAGAGAGATGGACGTCAGCATTCTGGCGTTCCGTCTTTACGTGAGTTGGAGATCACGGCTTCTGGCCAGAAGGGAGCAAGTCAAAGGTGGCGCGTGTGTGCGCAGACAAAAGTATTCGTCGCGCCTAGCTGGACTGCGAGAGGCAGCGAGCTTGTTTGGCAAAGTAGTCCAGAAGGACTTGAATATAAACAGTCCTTGAAAAGTCTTAGTGGAAGGGGTTGGGCAAAGACGTCTCGCTCGTTTGGCAGCGCGTCAAAGTCATTTTATAGCTGTTGAGATGCGCAGCTGCCAGTAACATCCCCAAGTTGCCGGTAGCATGACATCGAAACGATGCGATGTGAAGCAGGCCATCTCTCCGTATTCTTCATCTGCGATTGGAGCTCCAAAAAAAGCAACACCTGGCGCGGTCAGATCCTCAACAAGACAAGCTTGCGACCAAAATAAAAATCCACGCTCCGGTTGTCGGATTCCAGACACGTGAAAATCTGTTTCCATAGAGCAAGGAGGAGTGATCGTATCTGAGCGAAAACGAGCCCGGTCAAGGAATGTCCATTGTCGGAAGTCAGAGAATGGTACATTCGGATCGAGATAGTATGTCAATGAACGAACGTACACACCAAAACCGCATGGTGTATGCGATATGTCCGCCTCTTCTTCCCTGTTTTATATCATGCATGACGTGATGTGGGCCAGACTGTCAGTGGCACATCCGTGCAGCAAATACAAAATAGAGATGGTATTATGCGGGGGAGCCACGGGAAGCGGCTTGCCAGCCGGTTGCCGATGCTGGCGGGTCGACCCACGGCCCTCGTCGTCTTCGTTCCGCATCAAGTTGTCTTGAGACCGAAAGAAGCCCAGTCTGAATCTTCCCAGTCACAGCAGAGTTACACAGGGCGCACATTAACCTCCCGTACACGGTCCGATATGCACCCTCGGCTCGGGCCATGCGATCAGATCGGCGATCCCCCGCATATTGCGGAGAGCTGCGGGCGCCGACGTCTGCTACCACAACCGCACTGATGTGATTGACAGGGATAGGTCTCAATCTGGATCATCAAAAGTGACATGACACCATTTCTTAGCTGTATATGGGGACCTTTGACGCCTAATGGGAGTTTCGCATCAGACATGTGCACATGCTCGCTTGTTTCGACGGTGTCTGGTGCCACTTCGAGGCTGTTTTGGCTTTTGCGACGGTTCGGGGGGCTGTTTGGCTGAGAGGGCGGAATCGAGATGTTCGCGGCCAAAAATCCTGCCCCTCTAACGGCGCGGCATTCTAAGACTGGGCATTCAAATCACACGCTTCTTGGATATTCGTATCGAATTGAGGAGGCAACGTGAGCGATGAGACTTCTGATACTCAGGCATTGTGAACAATCGGGCTTTTGAACGATCGACTCCAGCCAGAATCTGCGGGGGCAAATATCTTGGCGGGCACGCTTTGACATGGTCGCCGCTCACAAACAGACTGGTTAGGTAGATCCAGCCCTTTACTTGGTTCGGAGAAGCACCGAGAACGGGCCTTCTCCCAAGCTTCGGTCGGAGTGTACCTCCGGCTCATCGGATCACCGTCCATCACTGCCGTCAGCCCATCACATGTTCACACGCTGTAACCGAGGAAGATCCCGCGACAAGGCAGCATGCAAAGCCAGTAATATGGTCAAGTCAGAATGCACGACTGCAATCGCGATGGGATTCGTCGCTGGCCTGACCTGCCCGATGTGACGCTGACAATGTGCCAGGGGCATGATAAGGTGGGCTCGCACAATCGACGGACGGCGCATCTCGCCCCTTTTACCGCTTTTGGTAAGTTATAAGTGAACTTTGCATGTACATACATATGAAAAGTGTTGAGATTTGTTGCTAGCCTGCTAGCCTGACATGCTCGCTATAACGCTGACAATGTGCCAGGGGCATGATAAGGCGGGCTCGCACAATCGACGGACGGCGCATCTCGCCCCTTTTGCCGCTTTTGGTAAGTCATGAGTGAACCGCTGCATGTACATACATATAGATAGTGTCTAGATTTGAGGATGAGGTGCCTCATTGACGATGGATTGGTGTTAAGATCGGGTACTACACGTTGCACCGCGCAGGAGCATTGAGGCGAGCGGATCGACATAAGTGACTGCCTGGGGGTGCTTGAAAAAGGTTCTACGATGAAACGCATTCTGATACGTTTTCTTGAGAGCATCATCTATGATCAATGGCTCACTGGTCTGGATAGGGAAAGGCTCGTCCATTCAACCCTGCGACAGCGAGTGTGATCTGACATAGATACTTGGATGGAAAAAGCATGTCAGAAACCATCCAAGAAGAATGGTTCCGAAAAGGGATTGATTCAACGCACAGAAGGTTTGATCCCATCGAATTAATCTCCAAATTCGATTCATAATATTGAAGAGAGCGCTTTCCTTGTGAAGCGGCGAAGACTTAACTTCGCGCCGCTTGAGTCTGGATGCCCGCTTGGAGCGCTTAGTTGGCTCCTTCGCGCTTATGAGTCTCCTAACCTTTCATTAGTCCGCATCTTCTGCCACTTTCCAAAACATCGAGCGGACTATGTCCGCAGATGGTCGATTTCAAGATGGACACGGCGTAGGATGTAAACAATGAACGAGGGAAAGATTTTGTCACAAGCAGACGTGCGCTGCGCATAGAACTCACGTTCGAGCCACTGTACCCGCGGCGTGCTCTCCGCTGACCTGTTTGTCCTAGCAACTCGAGGTTCAAGGCCCAACAACCTAAAGCGCGCGATGATAGTATTTTGCTCCAGCTGACTTTGGGTCATTGTTTTGCCACCGAAGAGCTTCATGATCCCAGCGTGAGCGCGACCGAGCCAAACAGCACCAAACTGCAGGTTAAAACTTACATATAAGGCATACCGTTGCCCTCGAAATGACCGAGCTTCATGCTCTTGATATTTGAAGGATTCTGACCCAATTACGGCACCAAATGGTGTTGCAAAGCAGACATTGCCATTCGCAGAATTCGCTTGGTTAAATCCAGGATAGCCTTGCTAAGCATAGAGTACGTTGACTTACCTCTTGTAGTAAGAGATTGAGGAAGAACTTCCAGCACTACGATAATACGTATTATTAATTGGATGTATAGCATGAGCCCTTATCTACGTATGAAGTCTATCCCAAAGAAGCTTTACTTAACTACGACTAACTGCAAAATGGCATAAGTAAACTCTTCACTTAAGTTAGATCAATACTTACTTTTCTAGTGTAACAGAAACGGACTTATACCTTGTAGCCTTGTCTAGTACACGTATTGATCAACATTAGTCCTAGACCTAACGACTTACTCAATGTATCATGTGGAGAAAAGAGACGGTGGGTTTAGATGTCAAGCTACTGAATTGGACAAAATGCGAATAGTGACCCTAACACCTCTTGCTGTGGTGCAGCGATTATGTCAAAACTGCCAAAGCAATATGGAAGATTAGTGCAACAATTCCAGCGTGACCAGAGCTTTGCGCAGAGGCCCGATCTTCTACTTCGCAAAGACTTCAGCAAACGTCTGCATTCAGACCATTCATCCTGTGTAGCTTTATTACAATGTTTGCTCGCATGAGATTGCTTACAGACACGTTAGTCTTGGAATGAAGACTTGCAGCATCAAAGTCTTCCATTGCGCTTCAATGCGGCGATTTGAAGAGTCCGTGGCAGCCCGGCCTGAGCGTCAAGGGAAGCTGTGACGAGCCTGATGGCCCTAACAGACATATGTCATTGGTCAAGGCTCCTGTAGATCCGTCTAACATATCGTTGACCAGTCATGCCGCCATAGGCTCTTCCACCTCCCCAAGCAACGCTACGTCCTTGCACACTACCAGTGGAGTGGTATTTCTTTCCCACCAGAAAACGGCACTCGAGCCCCGCAAGATAATCTCTTGCACCACCCTTCCGGCCCGACACCGCTGCTCAACGTGCTCGCTTAGCTGTTTCAGATAGTAATGCAGCTTCCTAAGCGGTTCTTCTTTCAGTCTCCTCCATTCCCGCACAGGACTATAAAGGGGCTCATTCGCACCGAGGAAAACAAAGGGCAAAAGCCCATCATTGGGACCACACACCTTGTTCCATGCCCTCCCTTCCTCCAAGTGACCCTTCAGCTCACTTCGGCTCATGCCAAGGCGCTGAGCAATCGAGTCATATTCTTGCGTCCGTAGCTTGATCCTGGAGCGCTGGTTGTTTGCCTTGTCGACTTCCCGCGCTGTGCATGCTCGAGCGTAACGAAGTTGGAACTTACTAAGCTCCGACTTCTCTACGGCATCTTTGAGATAAACTGCATACGACGCCAAGGGATCTGTGGCGTCCTTCGGAATTATTCGAGTCGTCTTGCGAGCCCTCCAGGCCCGAACGAGAGAGATGACTTGCTGAACAGCGAGCGGGCTCATGATCCAGGCGACCATCTTCAAGACATCCACGTCCGCATTGATCCTTTGCGATATTTGGAAATGAGGTGCTACCGCTTGAATCATATTAACCACTTCGGAAGAACAAATAGATGCTTGGCTGGCCTGGACTGAATCGGCAGCACCTTCCACGCAGGTCCGCGTCACTTTTCTCGTGATATTCACAGGGCTATCAGGGGCCTTTCTCTTTCGTGCTCGCTTTTCGGTTGGTCTCCTTCTCTTCCCATCACTGGCTGTTGGATCGATCGGCCCGGTAGCTGGCATATCGGTGCCCACACATCTCACGTGAAAGCCCTTTCTCCCATATAGTCCCCAAAAGCCACATTCACTGCAGACCGTAAGGGGGCATCTAGCATCAAGAAACATTGGCGTCTCTGAGGGTGTTAGGTAGTTGATGGAAATAGCCAGAGAATCCTCAACGTTGAGCACTTGGTGATATTGGTGCTGCTTTGTTTCCATGAGGTCACCCGCGTGCTGAATGTCGATGCTGAAGCGTATACCTGCGGCCTCAAGCTGTTTGGGTCCGAAGAAGATATTTAGATGACGTATAAATTGGGGGCAACGCTTGCAATCCCAGCCAGACCGAACCCATTTCTCAAATTTTTCCGTATCTTCCGCGTCAATAAGTAGCCAAAGTTTTGTTCCTACGAGCCCCACGTTGACCGAACGAAGCCTGTCATCCTCCTTGTGCATCGCTGTTGCTGATCCCTTCATTCCGAGATGAGTGTAGACTTGGTTGGCGTGGGTGAGGTCCTTGATCTCTGTGAGTTGTTGACCTGCATGCAGGGGACAATCATACCAGGGTGGAGAATCCATCAGCCCGCAGAAATAAGAGACCTCTCTACTCTTGGCGTCTAAGAAGCTTTTGAGCTCTTGCAACGCCTCGCTCGTTGTAACAGGCTTAATCCGCTTCTTGAACTCCGGCCACTCAAATGCTTTTCCTTCTTCTGGGTCGTGCCGGTAAACATTGACGCTGCCATCTCGTCGTGGCTCTAGCTTATTGAACTGCACATCAGGATCGGCCTTTGGAGTAAGAACATTTTTAACGTCAAGGTACATGGTCTTCTCCGCTATCCAGGGCAACCTAGCTTTATTCATATAGCCAGGCGTTTGCGAAAGCTCATAAAGGGTCTCCGGCATTCGTTTGCCAAGCTGACTTGGCTCGAGGGTTGGTAGGTTGTTGGAAGAAATAACGAAGCGCTTAAGAAGGATGCTGTCATTCTGCTGGGATTCTAGACTCGTTGCAGTGGCTCTAACTAACAGCGGGGTTCTGTTCTTCAAGGAACTTTTGGTCCGTGTCGGCGAAGAATCGGGTATGATTCTCTGGCAGCGTGATGTGGCGCTCCAGGTTTGAGGTTGTACCCCTTCATGACCTCCGACGCATAAGCTCTCAGGAACGAGATCCTGAGCCTGAGGCGCGGTTGCATGCCGGGCGGAGCTATCGTTGACAGAGTAAAAATCATGCACAGTTAGAGCCTGTGCTAGATTTTGGATCTCCTGCGCTTCTTCGTGAAATATGTCTAGCTTCTTCGCAATCTCCGTCAACGCCTCCTCGGGAAGCTGCTGGTGCCTGTCGTCAGAAGGCGCTAGCAGTGTGGTTTGCGCTTGTGGTGGAATGTGGGCCTTGAGGTCAGCCGAGACTTGTGAGAGGTCTTGAGCTAACTTGATTGCTATTATGATAATTTGACTAGCTGACGAGCTGAATGAGGCACGCAGAGGCATGATGTTGCTGGACATGTAGTAGTGAGAGGATGGGGAACAACGAGAGTTTCGTGGCCGCGATTGACGTAGTCACGAGGGAATCTAAATACCTTGTCAAGCTGCGCGCTCCCTTCGCGAAAGGCTGCAGCGTCCGGACGCGGTCTTAGGTAAGCAAGCTTAAAGTAGCCAACCCAAAGGCTTGCGCCTAAAAGTTGCCGCGACACAATACTTAGTGTGGCGTGGCGGCCCCAAACGAGAGATTTGAAGTCGCAACAAGATTGCTTGTGCGCCGCCACGAGCCAGCCTCTTCACGGTACATCTAACTACTTTATGTGCGCCACGTTAAGCGACGCTACGCCCATAATGAATAGTAGCGGGAAGTATTCTATGAAAACATATAAGATCTTGGCTCGCACAAAACAACAAAAAATCACAATCGGTTCAAATCTAGTTCACCTTAGCAGACCTAGTTATGACGGAAAACTAATCCCCCGCCGCAGCCCAGGTGAACTGCGTGTTCACACTCTCGGTTTGTATACGCCGCATAACTTCAACGTTGTCGCTAGAGTCTTGACCAAGCTGACCCTGCTCACCAAAACCAGATAAGTAAGCGTTACCTGCATTATTTCTCAAGATAGTATGATCTGAGCTACGAGTGATGTAAGTAGCATGCTGAATAGCGGGATCTTGGTAGGGCGGAGGCAAATGCGTGGCTTGTCACGCTTATTACATTCAATTAGTGTTGAGTCTAGTAACTATTTAGGCGTAAAATCAATCCCTGGTTGCCTATTATCTATTTAACTCTAGACTAGGCAGTCGCTATTAGTAGTAATAGCCGTAGAGTAATAGGCACCACTATTAAGAACCAGTACTTGCTACTAGTAGAGACCTAGGATCTTGGTGGGTGGCATAATTGCTAAGTTGCTCCTAGTATTTTTTGCGTTTCCTACTTTGCCAAAGCTATTTATGCTCTATCTATAAATATTATTATTTAGATTAATTGCAAAATAGTAATAATCTCGTAATATAATATATTTAGCCTTATTATAGTAAAGTCGAACTTTGGAAGGAGTAAAAGAATCTAAATTATGTCTAATAAGACAATGCCTAACCTAGTACTGCTTATTACAGCCCCAGGCCTATATATTCCCTTCTATGTTAAGAGCCAAGGCGTGGTTATTACTATAGCAAATTTGGGTGATATTTTAGAGGCATGGAATGAGGAAAGGCTTGACTTGTTTTGCGACAACATTGCCATGGTTATTAACCCTAAAACTAGGCTTACCACGAGAGTCCTAAAGAGAGAAATATATTAAAATTGTCTTGTTCTTGAGAGAAGCAATACTCACGCAAAACGCGCCCTATCTATAAATAAGACTAGTGGTGGTAAGCGCGAAACTGCGACTATTACTAGCTGCGACCTAGCTAAACTGAGTCCCGAGGGGAATCCAATCTAGCGGTATTTCCCTAGGGATTGATTCCTTAGGATTTATATCTTCCTCGTCTTCGTCTTCGTCCTTGTTATCCTCGCTGTTCTTTGAGCTTGTATTAATACTACATAGTTTGCCTTCCCATTGTGTATCTTAGCCAAGAGCGCACAAGTCATTTACTCCCCAGGATATAATCTTATTATCTACTGTTTAGGCAAGGGTATGCATACCACCGTAGGCAAGACGAATAACGTGGAAAGCAGAAGGGTCACTATGGTTGAGAAAGGGGTTAGGGGTAGGAAGTAGGACCTTCTTCTTCTTAGGGCCGAGGCCAAGCTCGCCGCCTTCACCAGTGCCGAGCTCACAAAGATAATGTATTTAATAGAGGAAGAGCGGCCCGCTATTAAAGTTAGCAGGCAGTACAAGACAAAGCTACGTGAAGTCCTATTATAGATGTAGTGGTGAACCTTAATAGTGTGAAAGTTTGGACATAACTGCTCGCGCCTTGGCTATTGAGTGATGCTTATGACAAAATAGCAGCTCTCTATATTGCAGACCAGACTATTGTGTCCTTTTGTACAAGAAAGCAAAGTTATGCTCTAGCTAGTATTTAGACATGTAGTTAGTTTGTAGCTAATGAAAATGTTAGTAATGCTATAAACACTATATGTTCTGGAATTAGCTTTGTCCTATTTAGGTCTTTGTACTAACTTTATAGACTAATGTTTTAAAGTTGGGTAAAGCCAAGAAAAAATAAAAAATAAAAAAGCTTCGTATTTGCTTTTAATTTTAAATATCTTCGTTAAATTATAACCTTGTTATAATAAATGCATTTTGAATGTCTCAAGCTTCAAGCTTTCCTTAAGTTAACAATAGACTAGACTGACTGGTTGAACTTCTAGAACTCCCTATCTCCTCATATTCTGAATCTGTCCTTATAAGCTCGTGATTAATACTAGCTGGATGAGCAAAATCACGATGCTTGTAACACTTTTGGCATAAGCTAAAGCTGAAACAGGTCTGACATTCGTATTCCCATCCACGGATAGCCTGGACAAAAGTATTAGCACATGTCTTGCGAGTGTTTCAAAGCGCTGAAGTTACCCAGAAACAACCATTGCAAAAAGATTCTGACCGAACGGTCGCCTTGCGGTCCAGCCTGGGATCTCCCTCGTCAGCTCCACGTTGAGACGTACGCAGGTCAGCTTTGTCGTTGTCCTCGCTCCGAAGCAGGCTGGCGATGCTTTCGCTCGCTCCGCTGTACCAGGCGACTTGCTCAGGTGACCATTCATCGTTTCCAATGGACCCCCGAATTGACGGATCGGCGTGATGCTGTAGCAATAAGTTGATTGTCTCTTCTTGATCGTGCCTTTCATCGGCGGTCATCTCAGCTATCCATCCTCCTGGACCCCTTGCCGCCCAACAGAGCGGCGTCCATCCGTCCAGGTCCTGCCAGCTGATCTGCTCGGGCTGACGTTGCAGAATCTTCCGAACAGCACTCACTGTGCCCATTTGAGCCGCATAGTGCAAAGCCGTTCGACCCATCTTATCCTTAGATGCCAAATCCGCGCCCGCAGCTAAAATGATGTTGAAGTTCTCGCCGCCGCGAAATGCGGCCATGTGAATTGGAAGACGACCGAGATGGTCGCTGATGTCAATCCTAGCGCTTTCCTGGAGTAGAAGCTGCACCTCATCAGGGCCACACGTTAGAGACGCAGCTGCAATGGCGGTTCCCATCATAAGACTTCTGGCATTGATGTCCGCACCAGATTCAAGAAGGAAACTAAATAGATCCTGCTTGGATTGCTCATTGCTCGTCGTTGGCAGACCAACGGCTATCAATGGGGTTCCGCAAAAGGAGTTGGACTTGAGATTCACAGAAGCTCCGGCCTCGAGCAAGAGCTTTACAGTATTGAGGTCGTGGGAGCTACAAGCCTCCTCAAGGGCTGAGGGCGCCGACTTTAGGTCTTGGCCACAAATGTTGGCATCACATCCACGCTCGAGTAAATAACGGACCGCTTCGCCTTTGTTATCTTGGACGGCATTCGTCAACGCAGTGCGCCCGTATCTGTCCTGAATATTTATGTCGGCACCCACGCGAACTAGCTGCTGAACGTGTTCGAGCGGCCCGTTAACCGCCAAATGAAGCGCAGTGCACCCATTTTCGTCCTGAATATTAACGTCGGCGCCCGCGAGGACCAGCTGCTGAACGTTTTCGAGCGGCCCAAGAACCCCGAGATGGAGCGCAGTGCACCCATTTTCGTCCTGAATATTAACGTCGGCGCCCGCGAGAACCAGCTGCTGAACGTTTTCGAGCGGCCCAAGAACCCCGAGATGGAGCGCAGTGCACCCAGCTTTGTTCTGAATATTAACGTCGGCGCCCGCGCGAATCAGCGGCTGAACATTTTTGAGCGGCCCGTTAACCGCCAAATGAAGCGCAGTGCACCCATTTTCGTCCTGAATATCAACGTCGGCGCCCGCGCGAATTAGCTGCTGAATCTTTTCGGGCGACGTTCGAGCCAAATGAAGCGCAGTCTTTCCAGTATTATTGATCTGGTCCACATCGATGCGATCACGGAATTTGAGAAGAGCATCGAGGCTATCATTCTCAGCGGCCAGATGGAGCGGACAATTGCCATCCCTAGGCTCCCTTCCTACGAGGTCGGCTCCTGCCTCGGCTAGAATGGGGATGATGCTAGGCGAGTTGTAGTATGCGGCAAAGAAGATCGGAGTCCACCCAGGCCAGCCACTCTTGTCCGCTGGTATCTTGAAATTTGGGTCTGCCCCTTTTTGTAACAGCAGGCGGCAGATGTCCACGTATCCTTGTGAGGCCGCGAGGCATAGGGGACTGTGCTCAAGGCAAGGACCTGGAGAGTTAGGGTCGGCACCATATTTCAGTAGCGTCTCGGCAACAGCGTAATATCCTTTACTGACGCTTACACTCAACGGCGACCATCCATCTTCTGTGACTGTGTCAAAAGGAGCCTTCAAACGCAAAAGTTCCCCAACCGTTGCATCCATACTCGCAGAACTTGCCTCATACAGAGGCGACCACCCTTCTTTGTCCATGTGTTCGATATTTGCTCCTGCTTTTCGAACCAGGAAGGAGACAACTTCGGTACGCCCATGTGCGGCAGCAATCATAAGTGGAGTTCTCCTGTCTCTCTCAACCTCCAAGTCCCGGCTCGCCTGCACCAAACGCTCAACAGTAGCCAGATGACCCATTCTGCAAGCAAGCCAAAGAGGTGAAATAGGCGTACCATCAAAATGAAGCAACGTGGGCTCATCTTCGTGTCCCTTGGCTATAAGAGCATGCGCGAGGCTATCAAGGCCCACTCTGGCCGCCTTGAAGATCAATAGTCGATACCACTTGCAGTCTTCCTCTTGGAGCCAGGATCTGCTTTCTAATAAAAGGTCGTTCCAGAGGTCCTCGTTCGCGTGTAGTGTCGAAGAGGCCAGAATAGCATCGATTGCAAGAGGCTTCGACGCTGATTTGTCTTTGATCTGTTTCCAAAGCTCCCAGGCGGTCTCAGGCTGATTTCGTCTCACAGCCTCAAAAAAACCTGCTTCCGAATCGCTGTCATCGCGAGGAGGGAAGGTATGCAGATCCCCAAGGCCGGCAAACAGGGGAAATGGTGATTGCCACGGCTGCATACTCCTGCTATATGGATTTGAAAGTGCCCAAAAGCGTTGAGGCCATCTTGAGTAGAATAAACGGTCTAGGTAAAGCTTCGAGGCATGACTGCCGATCAAGCCGTGTTCCATGTGAGTGAGATGCTGAGGCAAGTATTGTATGGCGTACAAGTCAAGATCATGAATGTCAGCCACAAATGGTGACTGTTTACCCTGGCAAGAGTCGAGACGACGAATCAGAGGACCATCGATGCTTGATTCATCCATCTGCCAAATTCTTTCAAGACACCACCTCAATAGGTGGTCTTGCGTGTCTTCACCTTTTTTATTCCATACAAGCCTCTGGTCATCCGATTGCATAGCCTCTCTGATGGCCGGATGGCGAATATGGACCTCTCCATGGTAGACCTCAATTATTCCTGCTAGCCAATTGTTGATCTCAACCCACGTTTCGTCCGGGCCATCGGGATCATTTTCGACTTTGTCGACTCTCGCGACACCAGTCCGACTGGCGGCCACTAGGTCACATAGTTCCCTGACGGAGAGAGGCCGTCTGGCACATGTAATCCACTTTAATGCACGCCTTAAACGTTTTTGATCGCTCACGCTGAGAAGCACTGCATTGAGAACGTCTGTTAAGGAGAAACGATCGAGAACACCCGACAACTCTTCTGGTAGCCCCGCGTCGACCGTAGATAAATTCTGCTGTACAAGTGTTCCCTCAGGCAATCGGGCTACAAGGTCCCTGTCGGAAAGGAATCTTTGGACTAATATTTTGTCCTGATTATTGTCAGGCCGGAAAAAATTCGACCAACCCTGGGTGAACTTCTCGATTCCCGGAAGCGAGATAGTCGGCCACTCTGTCTGCGACTGCCAACCAGGTGAAATCGTCGTGAGGAGCATTTTTAGTATCTTTCCACGGACCTCGTGGGCCTCGTAATTTGCCATGAACTTGAGGATGAAGGCTCGGGACTTCTGATCGAGCTCATCAAATCTGTTGCAAATTATCTTGATATTTGTCACTTTGCAGGCGGTTATCGAAAGGCTCAACCAACTCAATAGGTCGGCTGCAGTCCATGACCGCTCTTGTTCATGCATTTCAGCTAGTAATCGGGCTTGGTAAGAGTCCGCGCAGTGGCATAAGATTTGGGCGAGAAAGGTTGAGAGCATGTTGGTGGCAGCACAACGGCGATCGTCCCTGGAATCTGCTTCAAAATAGAGGACTTGCTGGGAATCGTCATCTTGGAGATGCTGCGCTGTTCTCTCAGCCGCGAGTTGAAGTCGTTCGTGATCTTGGAGGCTACTGTGGAGGAAGAGCACATGTGTATGAGCAGACTCAAGCCATTCTCCAAACTCTCGAGTATCTCGAGGCCATTGCAAATCGCTCATATCAGAATTAAAGGGTGGTGTTACCGTAGCATTGAAAAGAAGTATGCGTTCTGCTTCTAGAGTTAAATCTGGTGAAGGAAGTCCTAGGAAAATGGTTTAGTGACCATGGGACGAGCCCGTATAAGGAGCTCTTGACGTACCACATTTTTGTCGGATTTGGTCCAGATGTGAAGTCACTGCGTCGTCTGAGAAGCCGTCTAAGTATTTCTCGTAGGCCGAACCCAAAGTGACCATGGGTGTATTCAAGTGCTGAGTTTAGTAAGCTCATGTCCTTTCTCCACGCGCTGGGACTGCTCAGGTCGCACCGGATTCTTTCCTGATGCAATACTGATCGCATAAGAACGAAACAGAATTTTTGCATTGATGAAATCCATATTCGTCTCCATAATGCTTTTGCTCAGTCGTAGGACCGCGTCGATGATGGATTCGTTCGCACCAAACTTGTTGCCTCTGTGCATAGATTTTTCCACAAGCAAATGATACGCCAGCGCGTTCTGCAACTGGCTGGGAGTCTGGGGCCGATGGGGATAATCTGTGAACAACTTTTCTTCTAAGTATCAGTACGCCCAATGCATGGTCTTGTAGATTCATACTGTTATTCTCGTGTAGTCCAGGATGTCCCCCCAGAGCTTCAAATCGTTCGCAGCGGCGACAAGTGCCTAAACGCAATGACTCGTCAAAACATGCGTTAACAGATCCGCCTTCAATATGACTTACGCCTTTCACAATCAGCCCGTCTAGTCCTTTGGAGAGAAACATAATGGTCCTCTTCTGCTCTGCCAGTCAGCAAACTCCTTCAAAGAGAATAACTTATAGTGACGCTCACAGGTTCGCAGACCCTTCGCGCGGTCCACAATCTCAGTAATTTTGAAGAGATATCACGTAGCTGGAGAGGATTCTTGGAGAAAATCATCTTTCTGAAGTTGTATTTGAATACGAGTATTCTCGAGTTCGTGCCTAAGTTGTCGACGTATCTGATGAACGGCCCATCGCGATCCATCCAATCAAGACTTTCGCCTGGTTGACTGAGGCCTCCATCAACTATGACAAATCTGCGAGACGAATCAATATGGGGGGGTTCGATGCATGGTCGTCAAGTACTTGCTCGAAATTGACGGCATCAGACTCCGACGACGCCTCCCACACCACCCGCATACTTTCATTGTCATCATGAATGCCGGATAAGTGTGCAAATTCTGGTGATACGGATGCGGCTCGGGCCGTGGTTGAGGGATGCAGCTCAGTAGACGGTTGAGACTTCATATTGAACGAATGCCAGTGCTATTCAGAACAGACGCAAAAACCGTATGAGTTAACCTTAGCAGATTTCGAACAGATTTCGCCCAGAAAGGAGACCTGGTCTGGGGCTCGGGCTTGAATGCGTGGGAGCGCGGTTCCTGGGCTTATCATCTTATCGCCCGCTCGAGGAGCGATTGCATCCTGTCACACAATCTGCAAGACTGCGGAATTTATGTACAGTATCTGCATCGACGATAGCACCCCGCGCCCGCTTATAGCCATATTCTTGCATCGAAACGGGATTCTCGTAAGCAAGTGCGTTTTGCTTCAAGGAACTAATGACAATCAGCTGAAACTGCTCTCATTGAGAATTGTGCTTAGATTGCTTGTCTGCAGTATTCATCACTCAATTTGCAATTATGACAAGATAGTAGGAATAATTATGAAAAGTAAAACTTGTTCATTCATATGCAAAGCCCGCTAAATTCATGAACATGCCAGTGATCCGTGTTCCAATTGCCGCTTCTTTCCCCTCTTTGCCCTCTTGCCTGACCTTACAGCTTCTTGACCTTCACAACACCCTCTACTTTGGTGTGTGAGATGATGTTAAAGAAATCTGCTGCCTGGAAAGAAGATTCAAGATTTTCTAAGTCAAGTCCCGCAATGCCCGAATCATCTGTTGGAGCTCGTGTCGGGTCGTATATAACAGGGTCATCGGTGTTGTTACGGCCAATAAAGTGTCGAACTTCACTCTTCCAGTCCATCTTAACCTTGAAGTCGACAGTGGCGTTGAACTCCGCATCATCACTGCGCTTGAGGAGCAGAGCGGTGCGGAGGAACCTTGGAATCCCCTTTCTGGTTGAACGATTCTCCTCGAGCTCCCATTTGACCCCGATCTCCTCTCCGAAATCGCCACAAATGAAATAGCCTTGCAGTGTTGCGGAGTCATATGTTGTGCGTGTCACGGTCGTTTCGTCTTTCCACGAGCCGTCCAGCTCAGCGCCGAATTGGGATATACCGGCTCTACCGGAGCCACCGCGTACGTGAGATTCATCTTGCGAAGACTGCGCGAAAGTGAAACGACCTTGGGGCGTAAATTTGGTGACCTCAATCCCGCGGCCATGGAATGTCAGTGTCGCCCAAAGAGAGATGATGCGACCAGGCAACGGGGGATGGAAGTCGAAGTCATAAACTAGCAGAGTCGCATGTTCCGTGGAAGTGCCGCCCAGCTTTCCATGAATGATGGCGTGAGATTTGCAGTGAAAAGCCTTGCGGTAAGTCACTGTTCCTCGCTCATATGGCTGATCGGGGTTGTTGCGCGTACGATAGCCACTGTCCCCAACACCAACTTCGTAAAGATCTACGTCGAACGACGCACATTCAAGATCTTCAGTCCTTGGCTGACCGCGTAGCGTAGCCGATGCTGTCCCTTCATACATGGTAAGGCTTAGGTTCGGAACGTGAGAAACTTTCACAGGAACATGTGGGCGTGCTAAGCTACCTGCTGATGCAGGAAGAGGGACTCTGATGATCGCTCCCCGCGGTCGCTCTGCCCCTTCATGGTCATATGACTCACTTCATGCATGTTAATGATAAGGGTTGTAATGTAACCTCACATCGCCGAGCCTATGATATCCCTATCTCTATCTCCGTAGCATGCAAGCCCCGCAGACCCCCCATGTGACGTGATCCTGAGGAAATGTCTTCTCGCTCTCCCGTAGAAGTGCTCGCTAATACCTAATCAATATTATCAAATCCAGCCATCATAATGTCTTCAGCCGGTTCGAGCAGTCAAGCGGGACAAGTTGTTTGTCCTAATCCTGGCACTAGTGCGGACAATGATAGAGCCTACTTACCGCTAGGCGATGGTTCTGGCCTGAATGCTAATTCGCGTGACGAATCAAATAGTTTTCCAGGGGAAGATGACTCGGAAGACGATGATCTAGACGATGATCTGGACGATGAACTGGGGTCCAATCATGAAGTATTAATCAAATTTTCAGAATTATCTTCTCGATTGCACGAGGTACTCAAGCGGACGAGCTATACTCCCACCGAAAAGGAGCTGAACATCCTTACGAGCAAAACCACAGACACCTTGTTCCCCACAGCGCTATATGTTCTGACGAGATTCGAACCTACAAGCGATAAAGATCTTGGATGGCTCGTCAACCTCCTCATCGAGAAATCAAGCAGCATCTTGAATGTCATCAACCGAACAAACATGACAGCGCTTCATTACGCCATTACAGAAAAGAGGGATGACATGGTACGGCATATTTGCGACGCTAAACATGACTTCCGATACATTATTGAACAGACGGATGCTAAGATGAAGAATTGCCTTCACCTTGCGATTGAGAATAATCTTCATTTAGATGTTCTTCGGACACTATTCAACAAGGCAACAATCACAGCTTTATGCGCTCAAGACGACGAAGGCAACACTCCGCTTCACCTTGCCGTGAAGTTCGATCATTGTCGAGATGATCAAATCACTCTTATACGCTTCATAATAAATGAATGTGATGTAGAGATGAAAGATGCCGAGGATGGAAAAGAGAATCGAAACTCGACGTTTAACAAGTCGAACTGCTCACCGTACCAAGTCTGGGAGCAAACTCTGGAGAGGGCGAAGAATATTCAAAAAGAACGAGATGATAGAAGGAAAGAAAAGTTTAGAAGACAACACTCG
Organism: Aschersonia sp. MBC 877; assembly: GCA_030787035.1. Lineage (NCBI taxonomy): Eukaryota > Fungi > Ascomycota > Sordariomycetes > Hypocreales > Clavicipitaceae > Aschersonia > Aschersonia sp. MBC 877. The sequence continues at coordinate 24,362 of JARJUA010000272.1, forward strand.
AATGCTCGAGGTAGTGGTTCTGGCAAAGACCCCCTACCACCGACGATCATAGCACCAAAACAGCCCCCCTCCGCTCCTTCTAGACCGAATGAAGCCACACCGAAAACGAACAAGCCTAAAGAGTTGCCCGAAACAGGCGACTGCAAAAGCAGGTTGTCTAGTATGGGGAAGGGACATCGAGGGGATGTGGAGCTAAAGATCAGGCTCGCTCAGGAGATTGGCGACTTTCTGAAGACACATTACTTGCAGAATCGATCTCCAAATGCTGCCTCGGATATTTTGTTTGGCAAAGGCGTAGTAACAGGTGAGATCGCAATGTCCAGTTTTATATACAGTTATTGCCTGTCTCATTTCAGTCGAATTATGACCAAACAAGGCGGCAGCTTCTGACGATGGGGCACTATTCTGCGTCTCTTAGATAAAATGCTATATTTTGACCTCCATCAGTACACGAAGATTCGTCGTCTGGCTCTATACAAGGTTTTGTCAATGGCAAATTTCGATACGACGCTGAAGTACGTGGCTATTCCCGACATAGAGCTCGAGATGGAACCTCCTTCGACTGTGCGAAAAGCGCCAAATGGTGCTCAGCCGCCGAGACCACGCACAGCCCCGTCTAAAGAGACGACCGGCATTGAAGAAGTCTTTTCGTGGCTTCAGAGGAAAAAAGTGCAAAGAATCCTAGAGGTTGAAGTGCATAACGAGAGGAAGCCGCATCGCGATGAGGATATCGAGGCAATGCTGAAGCAGTTTCGCGGGGTGAAGAACTTAGACTGGAAGAGGCTCGATCTTTGCTCCGAAGTCTTCATCAACGCAACACCAGACGTCGAAGTCGTACATCTATACTGGGCGGGAAACAACGCAGTCCTTCGAGGCTGGAGCGAGCCTGAAGGCCTCAGGCAGCTTAAAAAGTTGGCCGAGGTTCATATTCATGCGAAGCAGGTACGTACACAATGTCACGGTACATGTACAGTAGGTCCTAATTAATTCCGAGTTTTCTTATTTTTTGGACATGCGATCACCTAAGTAATTCCGAATTTCTATAAGTGGTGATCGCATGTCCAAAAAATAAAAAAACTCGGAATCACCTGCGAGTCACTGTACCTAGCTCAGGACTGCTGAGAACGACAAGATACTTACTTTATCTCAACTCAGGGCTTGACCATGACCATTAGGACACGAAGCAATGTTAATGAATTCGAAGACCGCTTAAGAAAGAACGGGAAAATCGCAGTCTTTCAGCATGGCTTTGAAGAACAACAAAGCATAAGCCATACCCCAGCAATTACCATGGTCAAGAAAGAGCCGGACCGGCCAAAAGATCACACATGGACTGATACCATGGATTCATTTAGTCGCGTCCAACGAGAAATTATGCGTAACTTTATACCGAAAGAATTGCAATCTAAAATGGAGCCAATAAGAGTCGGCCTGATTGACGACGGAATCGACATAAACCAGCTAGAGTACGAACCCTTTGCAGGGTGCAGTTTTTCCCACCGTAGTGATGAGCGCCAGAACCCCTGGTATCACTCACCTAGCGGGCATGGAACGATAATGGCTCAACAGATATATCGTATCTGCCCCTACGTAAGCCTCTATGTGTTCAGGCTAGATGATAAGGCAGGAGAAGATCATAAAACTCGCATTGTACCCAAAAGCGCAGCGCAGGTACGTCCAATGAAGGGTCCCCCCCTCCCCTTGGCTCTTCCCACACCCTATTATTTAACGCTATTTAACCATCTCTCCACCACATTTAGGCTATACAAGCGGCTGTAAATCACCAAGTGCATATCATATCCATGTCATGGACCTTAAATAAATGCAATGACTCTGAGAAGCAACGGCTAAATAAGGCCATCTCTAATGCCAAAGAGCAAAACATTCTCATATTCTGTGCGGCAAAGGACAGCAGGACGGTAACGGATAACAGCTACCCATACACAGCAGCCGAGAACGTGGCTTTTAAAATTGGAGGTGCCAAGTCTAGCGGAGAAATGACGGAAAATATCGCTAGTCGCGATAGCATCCACTTCATTTTTCCCGGAGAAGAGGTCCCGATGAAGAATGGCCTGTCTTTGGCTGACCTTTCCCCAGATTACCAAAGCGGCTCTTCGGTCGCCACAGCACTAGGCGCCGGTCTGGCAGCCCTGATCCTACACCTCGTTCAGGTCCATAGAGTTCGAATGCTCGACAGGAATAATCGAGAGGAGGCAGAGAAGACGGACGTGGCGTTTAAAAACCTCCAGGACCACGTAATGATGAGGGAGGCGTTTCAAAGCATCGGCTCCGCTACTTGGTCTAAAAACAAATACATCCCCGTTTGGAACAAATTTGGATTCCAGGATGAAAATAGAAATGCCACAATGGAGGAGAAGGAAAGATGTTTCGACAACCTGTGCCAACACATGGCGGGAATTGGTTTTAGGAAAGCGGCACAAGCTTCGTAGTGACCGGGTAAAGCCAAGACTAGAAGTGAGTAAAGAGGCTCCTCCCTTTCTGAAGTCTTGCGGCTTGTCTTCTATCAAGTTGCCCGTAGCAATGAGCTAATGTTCGTCTGTGGCGTGACCAAGGAAAGAAGAACATACTCAAATGAGGAAAGCACCTTATTCGTCGTTGTTTGGAAGTCGCTTCTCTGGTCAAGTACATGTAAGAAAGCGGAGTTCTTGAGGGGCAGGAGCTGTCTACTTTAACATAAGCCACGTTTGCTGAAATTGGAGAAGGCGTGACACCAAACTCCACATTTGCCGCAGGGGTTGTCGACTTTACCAGAAGCCACCATCGACGTTTGTTGAGTTTAGGAAAGGTGGGCACTAGAAGCCACGTCTGCTAAATTTGGGGATGGTGCGATACCAGAGCTGTCGAGACGATTTTGTCAAACCAGAATGGGTCCGCTGCGTCGCTGTCAAGAAAATGAACTTCCCATTCAGGTTCTTCGCCTGGTCTTTCTGTGCGCGCAAACTCAATTGGCAAGCGTGAACTTGTTACGGCTCTCGTAGTGATTGCGGTTACACTTTGTGTTCTCCTGCCTAACTTTGTCTCGAATTTTCCTGGGGCAAGAACTGGATCAGTACGGCAAGATCACCATAGGTACTATAAATACTTCTTCGTCCTCCCTCATGGCCGTCAGCATTCTTCATCCTCGGACCACTCATCCTGCTCATCGTGACTCAATGTTTTGTCACATTTTTCGTCCTCGTTATTAAGCCTGTCATCGAGCCCATCTCCAGTTGTCTGCATACTACCTGTCTCGCAAACGATACATTGTTCAAGCATATCAAGACCGCCTCACGCTGTCGAAAATCATTCCCACATTAGACGCATCATAATTCCTGCTCGATGATCCAATCTCCACTCAGCACCAGCATCGAAACTTACATGCTTCTTAAAGCTTTTCGGGACAGGACCCCGAAGTCTCTCCAGTGATTGCAGTATGGCCAACTACGTATTATCGGTCTGTTCGCGAGTAGCTGTTTGCCCAGAGACGAACTGTTTATACTACTAGCTTATGCGGTTCTACCTATAGATAATGGCATCTATACTATTATTTAATAGGTTTAGCAAGGTGGCCACAGCCTTTTACCCCTTATAGAGGATTACAGTAAGGGCGTTATCCCCCCTAAAGGCACCACGGCAAGTAATAGCAGATAACAGGGAGCCTTATAATGGCTGCCCTAAAACCAGACCGCGAGAAACAGGGACTAAGACCTGATAAGGGTCGGATGGAACCGATAATAACCCGGCCCTAGACCCGGCCCTGGCAGTAGACTTGATGGCACTATAGGTGCGGGTTAACGCGTCCTCCACGACTTTATCTGCGGTATTATCTTCGCCCTTAGCGGCCTCAGCGGCGGCGGCGGCACTAGCACGACCAGATTTCAGCGCGCGCTTAAACTTCTGCGCGACACGTTTGTATATATCAGTGTGGACCACACGGGTCCCCTTCTGTCAAGTGTCCGCCTGCTCGAGCAGAGAAAGACTCAGGGGGTGAACGTCATATTATTGCTGAAGAACCAACCTCGCGGATCACCATTGACGAATGTGTTGAGCTTTGCGCCGTTCAAGTCACAGCTCAGACAGAGTCGTTTCACTCGCCAAGCTTCAAACCGATCTGCTTGCGTAGAAAAGAAGTCCTCAGGAATGAGACAATTTGCTTCGGGTGAAGACAAGGTCGTTCTCTAGCTGATTGAGTGCCCAACCATCCTTCTTACGTCCTCGCGTGATACCTGCTACCATGCCTTGAACGATCGATCATTCTCTTCTTACCGGCTACATTCACCTCGTTTGCTCGTACTTTGTCCTATTGTGTGACTTTTCTTGCCTCGACGTTTACACCGTCAGCAACATTTGACCAAGTGAAGGCACAGAAAGGCTCAGATTGGAAAAACCTCGACGTTGATCAGCGATACGACTGTTGTACACGTCCTGTCCTTTGCCCTTTGGCGGAGATCTCTTCTAGCTGTGGGTGATAAAGGCTTTGGTATTTTTAAGCGCAACATCGAATGATTGTGTCGACTGCCTAGTATGAGCGAGGCATTTCCCGAGCAGTTTGTATTTGCCGGGATTTGCAGAGGCCACAAGATTCCATTACTATGGACAAAATTAGATGGCTTGATGATGAAACGAACAAGAAAGTAGTTAATTCAGCACAAAGTTTCGCTCGTCTTCACTTCCTGATCACCCGGAAATCCCCAGGACAAGAATTACGACACTCGTGAGAATAGCAAATACTGACTGGTTTATAAAGCGAGCATAACCTGTTCCTTTTAGCGTCGCGAGTCTGAGTGAATGCAGATCGATTGATGAAGAAGTTCTGGCGCTTGCAAAACACTTTTTCGGACTGCTTTCCGTGCCGCGCGGTTACTCCACTCTTTCTGGCTTCTCCCTAGTGCCTCCCTCAATTCAAACGATGCCAAATGGCCCGTGGGTAGCCATGAGTACCATAAGTCAAGCAAGGATTATAGAGTGTACGCAAATAAAGTTCCGTAGAGACACCACATCACAGATGGCGGCTCTCGAAATCTTAGCAACTAGATAAGATACAATGCGAAACAGTCCAGTTTATCCATATGCAGCGCGGAGAGTTTCGCGCACTGTTGCATTCGTGTGAGGTTTTATGTCATCTTCTGTGTTGATAAGGCGCCAAATAGCAGCAGGAGTCCCAGTTCCATGATAGATTGACTATCAAAGGAAAGGAATCTGATTAAACATTCGTTTCTAAAACCTAAACATTTGGAATATTTGGTCAGAGTATGGTGGCGAGGTATGAGGGTAGATCAAGATCGCACATTTGAGTCAACTGTACGCCGATCATTCAGAGGACCACCGTTTTCCGCGCAAATCAAGCGCAAACCAAGCGTCAAACCAAGGTTTGCACACGAACTCGAACCCTTCATATCTGCACGGGCAGCTAGCATAATACAGCGTCGAGCATGCTTCTGAGAGGCGGCTAACAAGAACGGATACAAATTACGTGATCATTATAAGTCAAATGCATTTACCTAGCGACGAGACTGGTCATGACTACATTCCATGACATCAAATGTTGCAACAACACGGGAACGATTGTGGGTAGGCGTCTGCGAATCGTCAGACTGGACCTGAGCGGCACTGCGTGACGTGGCAGACTGAAAGTCATCTGCATCGGTCAAGTCAATTGCAGGGTGGATTCACGGAGCCTCAACGTGTCGTGAGGCGAAGCATAAAGAGTCGGGCCAATATCATGAGGCTTTTTTGCAGGCACCGTCAGAAGCGACAAACTCACGCTCACAAGGATAAAACAATTCCTTCTTGTCTGTCTCCGGAAAGCGAAAACAGCCAGCTCAAGCGTATCATATATCAAAAGGAGCCTAGAGACTCTTCGGCAGGGTACATGATAGGCCGTAGTGTGGCACAGCGGTGCAAAAGTACGCTATTCTGATTCGCTCGGCAGGGATCAATGGACATGGATCACAGATGTCACATCAAATAAGGCGGAGCTGTCTAGCTTTGTGACAGGGCCTCGTTACGCTACATTACTTCTAATCCTGCTGTGACAGTAGGTGAGCCCCGCGATGGATGGTCCTTGTGCCGCGATGTGGCGGTACACTGGCGTCTTGTATGATTCGTTTCAGTAACACCTTTTCTCGAAGGAAGTGGTTATCACACCGTGAAATGTTTGATTGGTAATCCCAGTCATGGCTATGCTCTCCGTGACAAGCTTCTCCTCCCTCGATCCGAAGAATACTCTGTGAAGAGGTATGTAAAGACAGTGGCCCCGCGACTCAAAGATGACCGCCACAGGGGTATGAAACGACGCACTGACTTGTCGCGAACATTTCCATTCCTCTTTCATTCTAGATGTAAATCAGATGCTCAGGAACAGAAGAAACCTTGATAGGTGATTGCGATACAGGGTTTCGTCACGAAGCCATAAAATGGTCACCACATGTTAATATGGAAAGAAGAGGGCGGCCCGAAAGGCATCGGACATCGTAGGAGTAGTGTCGAGTCAGGTAACGCAAACAGATCGAATTATCATGGTGGTTCTATACGACGTTGGAATTCGCATGACCGGCGCGTAGAATGTGTGACTATCGGTTTGCGTCAATGCGTAAGGATGCGCCGAGGCGTCTGCGAATTGTCTCGTACTTGCCTCTAGGTCAAGGCTTTGTGAGCAGGTGCTCGACCCGTCATCATGTTTCACGAGCCATTGTATTGGTTGGTGGGAATTGGCCATTTCGACTCGCACTTGGATTGAGCTATGAAAAGCGGTCGCTTTTTCTGCGAAGAGTTGGTAGGCATGTAGATTGCTGGCACTTCATGTCTTTGATCGGTAGGGGTCGCTTGAACTTGTCCCGATGTACACCGATGGATATGGGGAACCGAGATCGGCGGCCAGTGTCAATGAAGTACACCGTAGTGAGAATTGCGTTGTGCTTTTACGCCTTCCCTTATACTCCTCAGACCCCATCATCTTTGCGTTGCACACATCATGAGTGCCTACCACCAGTATCAGCACCACCGCAACCAGCACCGCCTTGAAAGCGCGACCGAGTCCACGGCGGCTGGTTGCGTCCGAAGGCTTACATGATCGTCGCGGAGGCGGCTCTCCAGATGATACCAAATGTCGAGAAGATCATGCACATCTTCATTCGCGGCGGGACTGGCAATATAGCTGCCGCACTATTCTTGAGGTTCTTCACTCACTTGTTTCACGTTCAAGAATCATGAGGTCAGCCATTGAACCTTCCCAGATCCATCATGGTTGAGCCCAAGGAGGCAGATCGCTTGTACCAAAGTGCCAAAAAGGGAGAGAATTGTTTATCCGAGGGCAGTGGCCGTACGCTCATGGCAGGCCTGGCCTGCCAAACCCCGTCGCCTGCAGCTTGAAAGATGCTGGTCTGGCTCGCTAGTGACTTCATTACGGTGCCAGACGAAGTTGCGATCGAAGGCATGAAGGAACTGGACAACGGATCAGCAGGCGATGTTCCTGTCGTTTGTGGGGAGAGCTCGGCGGTCAGTCTCGGCGTATTGGTACAGGCAGCAGAAGACGAAACCCTCGGCACCAGTTTGGGTCTTGGCACCAAAAGTCGTGTTGTTGAGCGAGAATATGTTGGTGTGTCGCATGGCGGACCCCTAAATACTACCCGCCTTTCAGGAGATTCAATGCGAGTGAGGGTGATGAAATCAAGTACCAGACGAGGTCTAGAGCGGGTACGAGGAATGACATCACCTCTGAAGCAGTTTCACATTGACATATTCTGAACGTCGCGTTAGGCGTCGCTGCAGCAAAGCGCGTCTTAGGGTAAACTTGTCCGTCGCTCAGCGAAGAAAGAAAAGCGGTGATCGACCTCCGTGCGCAGCGCAACGTGACAATTGTCGAAAATGCCACAGCAGAAAAATGGAATGTACTGGAGACGGGCCATGCCGGAATTGCAAACAGCTCAACTGCGAAGCTGAGTGCACATATCCCGAACGCGACCGACAGACAAAAGTGAGCCAACGGTACGTGCTTCAAGTGGAGGCCAGACAAGTCGCTCTTTGCACTGACGAGCATGCTGTGAATGCAGATACATTGAGCGTCTCCTTCGAGAGAACGAGCGGCTGCGAGCCATTGTAGGATCTAGCGAGGACACAGCAAATACCGAATCACCAGCTGAGATACCGCTCCAGGAGGACGACAACATCCTTTCTGAAGAATCTCGACAAAACCCTCTCCTCACATAAAGATCATGGTTCCTACCACGATGCAGCCTTCGCTACCGGGTTTCGCCAAATCATGGCACCAATTGCCCCGAGTCATATCCTTCGAGTCAGTTACCCTGATCTGCATCAGATCGAGGCGTTGTCAAATCTGGAGTGGACAAGACCCAGTCCAGCCCAAGCGCGCTTCCTGCTGTCCTCGGCCTTTTCTATGATTGATTGATGCCATTACTTTGTCAGAAGAAGTGTTGAGCAAGTCCTCCTCGTGAAGTATTTAGAGGTCCCGCACTCGGTCGATGCTCTTTCAGAATGCAAAATTCTTGCGCTATTTGCCTTGGGCGAACTTCATGCGAGTCGGCATCACGACTTTATCTGGCAGACTCCGGACTTCTCTTCTTCAGCCATGCCATGAAGACTCATGGGCGAGTCGCAGAGAGGCCGTCGCTACAGTGTATTGAGATAGATCGCCTCCTGTTGAGTGCTTCAGCGGTCCACATATCGTTGAGGAAATCGAATCATCGGGTAAAGAGTAGGTAGTCCATATACTCGTTATGCGGCAACCGACGGCATTCGGCATACTTCCTGGCAAGCTCCGCCGTCCGTCGTGGCACTGTCATAGGCTTGCATCTTAACATGCCAAAAAATAGAAATAGCGATAGATTCTCTAGGGAGCACACGATTCGTGTATGGTGGGCTTCTTCTATCGTGGAGCAAACGTGTGGTACCACCAGCGGTCAAATGATGTCCGTCTCCAACGATGAATATATTTGTTGATGTGTTCCCTCTGCTCTGCCGTCGGACGGCAGCGAACACCATGATTTTGAGCATATTGACTGCATCGTTGCAAGAGTTGCGCTGGACCAAGCTCGCGACAAAACTTCTGGAATCTCTCTACAGTCGAGCTGACCACCGACTCATACTCGTACAACGGGTACAGAACATCCTAAAGGAGCTGCGGGAATGGCTGAGACTACTTCCTGGGGAGCTTAAGTTTGATGCGGATCGGACGACCCCAGTGTCAAGACATGCCAGATTGATAGAGATCATCTTCAACCAGGTAAGTTTGCAGATTGGTCATTCATCTGTCTTTCGCGCCCGCTTACATGTCCAGTGTGTAATCTTGACAACACGACCCATCGCCCTTGAGATTTTACGCTTACTCAAGCAACCAGTTTCGTCTGGGACCGATGGCTCGATCTCGGAGAGTATGCAGGGACTGAACCGGACCTGCTTTCGCTGCGCCCGGCGCTCACACACTATCATCGCTGAATCTTGGATCGAAGACTCGTTTAAGACATTTGATCCTTATAAACTATTCCGCTACAGCGCTGGCGATTTCGAGCCAGCTACGAAGCTCCTAGAGAACCTCAGCGAGCCTGGCAACTTCACAGCGATGGACTTTTGTCAGCACCTCAAAGCGATGCAAGAAGATCTGCTCCCCATCTCTGATGTATCAGATTCCATGCCTGGCCCTTCTGTCATCAACAATATACCTACAAAAAATGGCGTCCTGGACCGTGTATTCTTGGCAGAGCTCAACTCTGAAGAAAGGGCGTTCGCTGATCCCTCGCTAGATGCTTTCTTATCACAAGATGAACCGAGCTTGGAGCAGCTAAACACGATCTTAGGTCACTCACAGAGCACTGAACTCTATTGGCCTGATATGGATAGTTTTTAGAATCTGGAGTTCTTTGTGGTAGCCCCATGACTCCGATTGCTCTCCTGGCTTCATTGAAGTGCTCAAGCACCAAGCGGAATGCATTCGCTGAAGATATTGTCTGACATTCACGCCGGCGACTTAGAAGACTCCTTCCTGTTTAACGCTGGAATTATGTGCGATGCACAAGAGCAGACTTGGCAATATCTAACGCAACGACGAGGTTCTGAGTGATCAAGCAGATCGTATCGAGACCTTAAAGTAGAGGCGCCGCCGCGAAAGGCAAGAATATGGCAGCATTGGACCTTGCACGGCTTGCTATCGGTGAGCATTCGTGACACGGTTCACCGAGGCATTACCGAGCCAAGACATGTTGACAGGTAGCCGGCCCCAAGATGGACACCCGAACACGTCGCTTTGCCATCCAGTAAGTCCAGAGAGTGAAACGTCGACTCTATCGTCAGCCAGGTATTCTGGCGAAAGCGCCATAACAGCATGCGAGGAACCGCCTATAGAAGCCAGCGACACATAAAGCTCGTTCCCCATCGACCCATCGGCAGCAGGCTAATTGACTCCTCCGTACGATGGATCGTTGCCCGAAAATGCAGTTCTTGAACAATTACCATGCTGTCAACAGTACGGTCGTCCACTATGGTCGGGTCGTCATTGACATGTCCCCTTAGTCATCCACTCGCGAGGTGCTCACGTTGTCAGGGGATATCAGCCACCCGCTTGTCTCCACCCTGCTTGGTGGCCCTGGTGGGTAAGGTGTCCACGTCTTTGATCCATCGATGTCGATTAAAACCACAGTGCCCCAACAGAATCCATGATGGCCTGCTCAAAGCATAATGCGGCGATACGGTCGATATTACAGATCACCAGAAAAAGTCTCCCCCAATAAAAAAAAAAATAGTCAAAGTTGTCTTGTATGAAGTGATGCGTACCTTTTCCCATCTGTCCCGGGCGGCGACAGCATCATCAAAAGTCTTCATGTTGTCATTAGATGAACGCCTGAGCGGCTGAGATTGGCAATGGCAGCCACCTGCCAGGGGGAGATCCACGTTGGCGGCGGCGGCATCGCTCACGGGCCCCTCCCCAGTAATAACAAAGATCCCTCCTGCTGGGTGGCTGTTGTTGCGAAGCCGCTCCCCGCCAGCCAATCCCAGGAGCCTAGTTTCGCCGGGCTCCGGGAAGCAAATTCCCTCCACAGCCAAAATCTTTGGAAGCCATCACCATCAACACGACGATCCAGCCAACAACACTTCTTTACTCCGATTGCCAATTGCTCCACGGCACCATCGCCTGGACCTTTTCTTGTGCACCTGCACCTTCCTCGCGACGGCTAGCCTTCGGCGCTCGGAAACAGTGAGCAAGGCAAGCTGTTGCTTATCTCCCCGTCGCCTTCGCGCTTCGCACCTCCCGCCCTCAACAAATCCTCACGCGCTGCGCAACCGTCATGTCTCGGCTCCTCCGTCCTGCCGCCCGTCTGGCCCTGTCGACACCTAGTGCCGCCGCCAAGCCCTCAATTGCGCCAGCCCTGAGGCAGGCTCCCCGCGCCATCACCGTTCCCGTCTTCTTTGGCGCGCAACAAAGCAGGAAATACGCAGAAGGCAAAGGCGTCAAGGAGTACACTGTCCGTGAGGCCTTGAACACGGCACTGGCCGAGGAATTGGAGGCCAACCCCAAGGTCTTCATCCTCGGTGAGGAGGTTGCCCAGTACAATGGTGCCTACAAAGTGACCAAGGGTCTCCTGGACCGTTTTGGCGAAAAGCGTGTGATCGATACCCCCATCACTGAGTCCGGCTTCTGTGGCCTGGCCATCGGTGCTGCTCTCAGTGGATTACACCCTGTCGTAAGTGAGATCCCTGCTCTGCCACTACTGCTATCACGCCTTGCATTTGAATGGTCTTGGGACCTCTCGAGCATGTAGTTTGCCTTTTCTAGGTGTTCTCAAGGGACTCGCTCGTCTTCTTTCCCTCAGCTGCTGACTCTGAGACTGTGCTTAGTGCGAATTCATGACGTTCAACTTTGCTATGCAAGCCATCGATCAGATTGTCAACTCGGCTGGTAAAACTCTCTACATGTCCGGTGGAATACAGCCATGCAACATCACCTTCAGAGGCCCCAACGGCTTTGCATCTGGTGTTGCCGCTCAGCACTCCCAAGACTACTCTGCTTGGTATGGCAGTGTACCTGGCCTCAAAGTCGTTTCACCGTGGAGCGCTGAGGATGCGAAAGGTCTGCTGAAGGCTGCCATCCGCGATCCCAACCCGGTTGTCGTCCTCGAGAACGAACTGATGTACGGCCAGTCTTTCCCCATGTCCGAAGCTGCCCAGAAGGATGACTTTGTCATTCCCTTTGGCAAAGCAAAGGTGGAGCGATCGGGCAAGGACTTGACCATCGTGACCCTGTCTCGAAACGTCGGTCTGTCACTTGTTGCTGCCGAGAACCTGAAGAAGAACTATGGGATTGAGGCCGAAGTCATCAACCTGCGATCAGTCAAGCCCATAGATGTGGAGACTATTGTCAATTCTGTCAAGAAGACCCATCACCTTTTGTCCGTCGAATCTGGCTATCCTCACTTCGGCGTTGGTTCTGAGATTCTCGCTCTTGCCATGGAGTACGCCTTTGACTACCTCGATGCCCCTGCCCAACGTGTCACCGGTGCCGACGTACCCACGCCATACGCCCAGAAGCTTGAGGAGATGAGTTTCCCTACCGAGAAGCTCATCGAGGATTTCGCCGCGAAGCTGCTACGGGTATAGAGGACAGCTCGGTCGGTGAATGGTTGATCGGGTAGGCCAGATGGAGAAGACGCACGCAACCTCGATGTGTGCTCGTGCAACATGTGTCCTTCAAAAGGCATGGAAAAGACGGAGTGGCCAAATGCAACGGCAACGCCAGCGGCCGGCAGGAGTGCGACATGCCGCCGATCCTGGCAAATCACGAAAGAGCCTTGAGCAGGAAGTGTAGCGCGCTTGAAATTTGTTATGTTTTTGTGGCTTCATCATAGACGCTGGGACAAAGGAATGTGTACTTGTATTTTATTTCCCATGCATACACTCCCCGAACTCATCTGTAATGACCGGTCAAATCGCCTTCGCTGTGGCTTGCGTGTGAGGCGCGTACCATGTTGATGACATATTTATCGTTCTGCAGGTCGCCAGATCTACACGAGTTGGCTCGGGCGGCTACTTAGCGCATCGACGCCACGCTGCTGCCATTTCAAAAGACCAAAAAGTTGGAGACTTTATGACTATTGGCACCCCACTTTCTTCGCTTGTGGGGGCGGATTCGACTCCATTGAGCAAGCAAGCTCCCTCATCTGTAGCCGTCAGTCATTTGCATAGCTTCACAACCTGAGATGCGGAGTCTGAGACAGCATGGCCGGCATTGACGCACTCATTCTCGCACAGGATGAGGATGAACCGTCGAACCTAGAAGCCGTGTTCAAATCGTCGCAGGATCCAGAAGCCCTGAAGCGGCAGCTTGAGGCCAAGTTTCTCACACCGTCACGCGAATTCTCCGTCGAATGGCTCAACCGCCTGCAGCAGCGATGGGACTTCGAAACTGAATATTCTTCCCTTTTCAGAATCGCACCGCCACAGACGAGGACCGTGATTCGTTTCGTCCGCCAAGGTCTCGAGGGCAGAGTCACTGGGTACAGGAATGTGACAATTCCCTCCAACAGCGCCACGGCAAAAAATTCCACCAGTTTGCTTCGGAAACCGGCGAACCGGGCTGACTTTGTGCGTGGCGCCGCCGGCTTCTTTCCATTTGCCCCGGGAGGCCTTGAGGGAATCGAGGCCACTGCGGCGTTGGAGGATCAGATCGTCGCCACTGGTGACAAACCTGAACAAGGATCACGAGCCAACAAGCTCGACCGGGTGATTCAGCTTGGTGAAGGCGGGCTGCTGCAGATTGCGCCCGGACTAGACCGAGGCATAGACTTCAGCAAGAAAGAGAGCGTCCCTGATCAGCAAGTCGCGTCAGCCATCCAGGACGCATTAGAAGAAGAACCTGAGTGTCTCCGAGGACCGGACCAAACTAGAAGATCGTTGCCCATCGAGTCCTCGGAAGACGCCACAGACACCTACAACCAAGACGAGGATGCTATCGACGACATTCTTCCAATCGAGTTCCCGGCTCTGGAACCTCATGGTGTGCTGGCAGCATCCAGTGCCCGTAAGGCTGGCCGGGAATGGGCGCACATGGTCGACATTAAGCAGGGTATGCCAAATTTCCGGGAACTAGTGCCCGACATGGCGAGAGAGTGGCCCTTTGAGCTGGACACCTTCCAGAAAGAGGCCGTTTATCATTTGGAGAATGGTGATTCGGTCTTCGTCGCCGCCCACACATCAGCAGGCAAGACGGTAGTGGCCGAATATGCCATTGCGCTGGCAGCCAAGCACATGACCAAGGCGATTTACACATCCCCTATTAAGGCGTTGAGTAACCAAAAGTTTCGTGATTTTCGGCAGACATTCGATGAAGTCGGCATCCTCACCGGCGATGTGCAGATTAATCCGGAGGCTAGTTGTCTCATTATGACAACGGAGATTCTGCGCAGTATGCTGTATCGAGGCGCTGACTTGATACGCGATGTCGAATTTGTTATATTCGACGAAGTCCACTACGTGAACGACTTCGAGCGAGGCGTTGTTTGGGAAGAGGTCATCATCATGCTTCCCGAGCACGTTTCACTTATCCTGCTCTCAGCTACGGTGCCAAACACTTACGAGTTTGCGTCCTGGGTTGGCCGGACCAAGCAAAAGGACATCTATGTTATTTCGACGTCGAAACGACCAGTCCCTTTGGAGCATTACCTGTGGGCCGCCAAAGACATTCACAAGATCGTTGACTCAGACAAAAAGTTTATCGAAAAGGGCTGGAGGGATGCACATGCTGCCTCGCAGAAGCAGGCATCGATTCAAACGGCAGTGGCCGCCACCCACGGCGGCAATTCCCGGGGCAATCAGCGTGGTAACGCTCAGAGAGGAGGGCGAGGCGGCAGTCAGCAACGCGGACGCGGAGGGCCACCTCGTGCCAGCCACGCTCCGGGACACATGGGCCGGGGCGGTCGAACTGGGGGAATGAGCTCCGCAGCACAGGACAAGAATCTCTGGGTTCATCTCGTTCAGTTTCTCAAAAAGAAGACGCTCTTACCCGCCTGCATATTCGTCTTCTCCAAGAAACGCTGTGAGGAGAACGCAGATGCCTTGAGCAACCAAGATTTTTGCACGGCTCAGGAGAAAAGTCATATACACATGATCATCGAGAAATCGATTGCCCGACTACGATCGGAAGACAGGGTATTGCCTCAAATCATCAGGCTTCGAGAACTACTTGGAAGAGGCATAGCGGTTCACCACGGTGGGTTATTGCCCATCGTCAAGGAGCTTGTGGAAATCCTCTTCGCGCAGACGCTCGTCAAAGTGCTCTTTGCAACAGAAACGTTCGCCATGGGTCTCAATCTACCCACGAGAACAGTTGTCTTCTCTGGCTATCGAAAACACGATGGGCACTCGTTCCGTAACCTACTCCCTGGGGAGTACACTCAAATGGCAGGTCGAGCGGGGCGCCGTGGTCTCGACAATGTCGGTTTTGTTGTGATCGTGCCCTATGGCAGCGGCGATGTCCCTCCTGTGGCTGAGCTGCGCAACATGATCCTCGGTGAGCCGTCCAAGTTGCGGTCTCAATTCCGCCTGACGTACAATATGATTCTCAACCTGCTCCGGGTGGAGGCGCTAAAGATTGAGGAAATGATTAAGCGCAGTTTCTCTGAGCACGCCACTCAACAACTGCTACCCGAACATGAAAAGGACGTCAAGCTCGCGCAGGCCGACTTGGCTAGGGTGAAGAGAGAGTCCTGTGGAATCTGTGACACGGCCATAGATGAGTGTCATCAGGCTGCTCAGGACTTCAAGCAGCTGACTCTTGAGCTCTACAAGGGACTTCTCCGGATCCCTTTTGGACGGAGAATGTTCACTCAGCAGCGATTGATCGTGTTCCGCTGGGACGGTATGCGGACTGTCGGCCTCCTATTGGCAGAAGGCATGAGTTTCCGAAGCTCCTTGGATGATCCCGTGTTGCACGTGTGCGCTGTCCGGCCGCTGCGAGAACGGCGTGACGCGACAGATCAACTGCCGTTCATTCCCGCCTTCCGCGCGGACTACACCAGACTACCGCAACATGGCAGGGTTCATCTCGAGAGCCTTCATGTGCCACTGGCCGACGTGGAGTGTCTAACGAGATGGGTCCTCAAGGGCACGATTCCTGAACTTTTCCAGGGTGGCGAAGCCGGTTCACAGGCCTTGGAGCGACTAGAGGATATGTGCTCGTGCTGGGATGATCGATGGGATGAAACTGACATGGATAAAATCAGAAATCTTCATTTACAGGAGATTGTGGAAAAGCGGGCTCAACTGGTCAGGACGATGGGCTCCTCGCCAGCTCTGCAATGCGCCGACTTTGTCAAACATGTGAGTCCTTGATGATGATTACACACGCCGATCGATTAGGTCGTTACTAAAACCCTCCCGCTTGTTCTAGTTTGCCATGTGTCATGACGAATGGCTCATCAAGGAGCATATTTCGCAACTCAAACAGACGCTGTCGGACCAGAACCTGCAACTTCTCCCCGACTACGAGCAACGCGTGCAGGTGCTCAAGGAGCTCGGCTTCATCGACGCTGCCACCCGCATTCAGCTCAAAGGCAAAGTCGCGTGCGAGGTGCATTCAGGCGACGAACTGGTGCTGACAGAGCTCATTCTCGACAACGTGCTCGCCGATTACGAGCCTGCCGAAATCGCGGCGCTGCTGTCAGCGTTTGTGTTCCAAGAGAAGACGCTCGTAGAGCCCACGCTGACGGGCAACCTGGAACGAGGACGCGAGACCATCATTGCCATTTCCGAGAAGGTCAACGAAGTGCAGACACGGCTGCAGGTTATTCAGTCGGCAGACGATTCCAATGACTTTACGTCCAGGCCGCGGTTCGGTCTGATGGAGGTCGTGTACGAGTGGGCACGAGGGATGAGCTTCAAGAACATCACCGCCCTGACTGACGTGCTGGAGGGCACCATTGTCCGGACTATCACGAGGTTGGACGAGACGTGCAGGGAGGTGAAGAATGCGGCGAGGATCGTGGGCGACCCGGAGCTGTACCAGAAGATGCAGGAGGCGCAGGAACTGATCAAGAGGGACATCACAGCCGTGGCAAGCTTATACATGTAGACGCCGGGGTCTCAAACCGTGCACTTGTAAATATCTGTAGTCGGAACAAGGTACAAAGCAGCCCGTACAAATTACAATGAGAAGGAATGATATGATTTAAAAAAAAGGAACTCTATACCAGCAACGTCATGTTGACAATCCGTCAGACCACCCAGGTGTTGGTTTCCAGGGCCCGCAGAACAACAGCAAACCCATCATTCCCTTGTTCCCCCCTCTCGTTCCCGCACACACAAGATTCATGAGAGCCGAATGACGACATTTCACGCCCAACGCCAAGCAATGACAACCCAAAAAAGCCCCTCCGACAGCATCATCTACGCCCTCAAAGCACGCAACCTCTGCTGCAGCCTCTCCTCCTCCTCATTCGACACCTCAGCGCCCACCGGGTCCGCCTCAGCCGGCGTCGCCTGATTCAGCTGCGTCGAGATCTCGATCCCCGCATCATCCGCCAACTTGCCCAACAACTCATGCACGGCATCCTCCGGCACCTGCGCCGACGTGCTCTGCGCAAACGCATCCTGATAGATCGAATTCGTCATGGCGTACTCCTCGTTCTGTTCCTTGAACTGTTCCAACACGCCCAGGCTCTACGCAGCGTCAGCACCTCGGCATCAAAAACAAAGCCACCCCGTACCTTTGCCGGCGTCGCATTCTTCTGCGCCACATTCATCACCTTGCTACTCTGGGCCATCATGCCCGTCATGCGATTCATGGCGTTGTTGGCCTGGATCTGCGCGGCGCTCAGCTCCGCCATGTCGGCGACTTGGTCCATCTGCGACGCGAGCGCCTGGCGCGTCAGCAGCATCTTCGCCTTTTGGTAGGCCTTTTGGGTCTCTCCGCGTTTGAGGCACTCTTGGATCTGTTTCTTGAGGGCGGGTTCTTGTTTGGTGGCTTTGAGGGCCTCGCGGCGTGCTTGCTTTGCTTGGAAGCGGGCTTGGAACTCGACTTGCATGTCGCGGGCCATTTGGCGGTTCGACATGGTGGGCGGTGGTTGAGGAGAGGCGAGAGGGGGGATGGTTTGGAGGGTGTTGTCGTGTCGTGGGATGAGGGAGTTGGGAAAAGAGGTTGGTGGTCACTGGGGATTGAAGTGGACGGGCGGCTTCGGCTTGGCCGTCGGGGTTGTCGATATCATGTGCCGCGGTGATGCGGGGCGAAGGAGGAGGAGGACCCACACGACAGCCGCCACCTACCCTAGAGCGGGATACGAAGCTTTTCAAGACTCATGTGATTGCACAAAGAACTTTTGGCTATATGTATATTTATATTTAAAGAAGCCTGCTTATGCCCAGTATAATCCCTCACTCTCTATGAGTTATCCTTTGACCCAGATATGGATGCATTGAAGATTGATGTGATTGCACACACAGGTGTTCTGGCCACGTCTATATAGAGTTTTGCGGGATGCTGGTGATGCTTCATCCAATGCTTCTCGGCAAACAGGCTTATGCATGGCGTTGAGTGACTGAACTGATCCAAATCAATTCATTTAAATCAAGCATCACTCCAATTTCATCATGATGAATTGGTCAGCGAGCTGAGCACCTTGACTTTGTCCGTACGTTGTCTACGAATGTACAATGGTATCGAGATCACCACCTGATCAGCATACATCGCAGAGAGCGAGCCCACTCATAGCAATAAAGCTGTCACGTCAAAAAGGGCGCCGCCGACTGACCTTATAGTAGTGACTTTACTGGGCTATATGACCCCCCTAATCCTGCCGTGACAAAAATAAGCCTCGTGTTTTGTGCGCCGTCCAACACCGCCGTCAACAATTAGTGGCACTATGACAAGCTTTGCTCCGTAATGTGACTGGCAGAATGCTCCCAAATGTATCCCATGCTATTACCATCAACGCCTGATCTGCGGCCAAACCGCAGCTCTGTATATACATGACATGTCCCATTCAATTCATCACGTCTCGTTTACGCTGCATTAGAGATCCCCGGTGGGTCGAGGTGGCCGTGACACCTGAAAACCCTTCTCCTTCTGTTTTGGCTGCGCAAAGCCTTGGATCTTCCGCGTCCATCCATCGCGTGAGAGCTTGTTGTCCTCACCGTCACCGGAAAGCAACGACTGTGTCGATGTGGCCGAGGGCGATCCTTCCACTACTAGACCACGATACAAATCCGCCTCTCTTAAGGAATAGTCGACATTGGACCTTTCCTGAACGTCTGCGTTTCGATCGTTCCGATCCTGCGCATGAGCTTCCGAGCCGTCCGAGCAAATTGCTGCACTCGAGCTTGTGTGTGACAGACGGCCGATATCGCTGAAACGTGGACTTGACACGAGCGGGCTCTGGGGTGCTGATCCCGACTGGCTTCCCAAAATGTCGCTTCGAGGCCGGGGTCTTCTGTAAAACGCAGAAAACCCCCTCTGAGACAATCCTGGGCGGACGGGGGACGAAATGTCATGTTCATCGGCGCAGGGTGAAGCGGTTCTGGACGAGTCGCTATACGCCTTGTCAGGCAGTGATAAAATTTTGTAGCCGCCCTCACGTTGCTGAGACATCGGCGAATCGTTTTCGCTTGGCTTGTCGGTTTTGTTGCTGGCAAAGTGCGAAGTGATATCGTTCATATTGAGATTCTGCAACAGTATGTGAGCCGCCAGAACGGCGTGAGTATACGTTCTCTTCTTAGTGACTTACTGGTGGGATGTTCGATTGGCCCTTCTTCTTCCTGTCGGTTCTTTTAAGTATACGTACTTGACGCAATTTCCAAGCCGCAAAGACCGGGAAGGCAACGAAGATGATCAGCGCATGAACACATAAGATTGCGTACGCCGCCTGCTGATTCGTTGCCTCGGACACTTTTGAGATAAACGTGATCTGGAGAATCGCTACAGTCAGGCGAGCTACTGAGCACCAGGCCATGTCGGATTTCCAACAGTTCAGCCTCAGTGTCCCGGTAATGTGAATAAACAGCAGAGCCTCGCACACGACGAGGGCCTGTATTTGTGCGACTCTTTTCCATTGGAAGCTGTTGACCACCATTGCTTGAACGAGGGGAACAAAGATCGGAAGGTAGCGATTAAGACCCTGCAGGAGTGCACGCCGATTGAAGAAACCGCGGCGCGAAAAGAAAGCCTTTTTCGACCGATGCGATTCGTCGGTCGGTTTGGCCGCTTTTGCAAGATAATATTGAAGAACGCAGAACGTGACGACGATGGCCGTCAGAATGAGGGCCACTATCACTATGCGCCATGTCGGGAAGTATTCGCTATATACCCATTCTGCTGATAAGTAGAACAATAACGGCACGCTAAAAAACAGCAAGGATATGCCTGTAGCGTAACGCGCCGCCGATAGTGAGACCGAAACAACCGTGACAACCTGACTGCGCTTCGACGTGATCCAGCAACAAGCAGACGCGACAATGAAGATGGCAGCAACCAGCAGCAGAAGATTGATAATAATGGATATCATCATGACACCCTCATGAGGAAAGCCAATGGTCTGGTACATGTTGCCGAGACCGTAGGTGATGTTGGCGCTGTAGAATCCATGGTCAACGGGGGGGGGGCTCTGACCGTGACCGAAAGCCTTGCGGATAGGTCCCTTCCAGAACATGAGCGATGACCAGGCCACATTGCCCGTTATGGGTAGAAAAAAACCAGGATATTCGACCGACAAGCAAGAATACAAGAAGATGAATTGAAGGTAGCGCAGATAGTCGGCGACGTCGTTGGCTGTTTCCCAAGCCATGCCGCCAGAAGAAAGGACAGATGCATAGCCAAGAAGGGAGCTGGTGCCTATTTGACTGAGATGACTCTGCCACGAGCTGAATGCCACAAGCCCCATGACCACAGCAGGAAGATAAGTGAATAACGCCCTGTACGAAGGGCCGATGTCGGGGGTTATTTTGACGGCCTGGCACCTCTGTTCCTCGCCATTTCGCGTCTTGATACGCACTTCGGCCGCCAATGTCTGTAGTCGGTATGTGCCTTCAATGGCGTATGTCAGCTGATGATATGATATATTCCAGTTTTGTCTGTAGCATGTCAGTCCTGTTATGTTTTTGGGTGCCAAGATGATGATGGCCAGTGATACTTACCGTTTCAGGTCGCGAGAAGTCATAGGACAAGTGGACTTGGCCTCAATTGCGCGTCCAACTTGGCGGCCAGCCACTTCGAAGTTGATGGACTTGAACATTTCCTCAAAATCCAAATCGTCACAGTCGTATAAGGCGCTATCGTGATAAGTATGCCAAGCCAGTGACAGGACTGTAGACTCATTGACAACATCCAAGCTGCCCCGAAAAAAGGGGGACGATAGGTTGGAGCGCACAATCCGGTAGTCAACGTTGGCGTTTGGATTGGGACGGCAGTAAGCAGGTCTGACCATGGCAAAGGAGTGCCATGCCTCGGGGGCGATCAGCATGTCGTCATGAGCGATGGCAACCCGCCATGGCGAAAAAAACCGTCAAGTCGAGATGGTGAAGAATGGCAGGCGAGCGACCTGCCAGGAGATGTTTGTTCCATGAACACTGAAGGCTGGCGGCAGACGGGCCTCCTGGCCCTGTGTCTGCCCCGTTCTGCCAAGCATGGTCAAGCATGAAGCCATACATTGACTCGTAGATTATTTCATCTTTCTACAAGCCGCGGGCAAGGCCACGCCAATGCCGATTTGGGGCTAGCCTCGTCCGTTGATTCTCAGTCACGCCATGGAAACGCATGGCCCATTGGCCAGCTCCCCTGATGTGCCCCTTTGCCGAGCCCGTTCTGCACAGCCGCGACTGTAACGTGATGAAGTTGGACCGGGGGTGGCTGCCCCTCTTCCCGCCGCGTCTTGAGTCTCGAGTCTTGACATGGACTTGCCCGCATCACCACCGCCCATCATCCACTTCTCCATCCACTCCTCCATACATCATGGCGTCCAGAATGAACGTGCAGTCCTTCCCCCGCCCCCCCCGACTGGAGAGGACCCCGAGGCATCTGCAGATCAGCTATCTTGGCCAGCGAATTGCCGACACCCGCGAGGCATTCTGGGCTCTGGAAACGCACCATCCCCCGAGTATGTAGATAATTGATTTCCCTTGCCAGTCGTCTGATGCTGCCTCTCGCCATCATGTCTGCAAGTTGCGCCCAATGCGCCGGGACGAAACCTCTTTCACTTCTCTCTTCAAATCGCGATTGTCGCTGACGATACCTTGTCTCCGAACAACACTGACGTACGCGATGTAGCTTATTATATTCCCCGGTCGTCCGTGACTATCCCGTTGACGCCGACGGAGAAGAAATCGGTATGCGAGTGGAAAGGTCTTGCAACATACTACTCGATCAATCTGGCCGATGGATCGTCAATTGCAAACCGTATATGGTCGTATGAACGACCTACGCCCTCCTTCGAAGCCATTCGCGGCTACGTATCGTTCTACGCCGGCCCATGGGACTGTTTCGTGGATGGCGAAAAAGTCGAGCCGCAGCCGGGAGACTTTTACGGTGGGTGGGTGACGTCAGATATTGAAGGAATCGTCAAAGGCCGTACGGGCAACTGGGACCCGGTTGTATAAAGGCAACCATAAATTATGCTCCGAGGAGTTCATCTTCACTGTCGGGCGCCGGTGACTGGAAATTTTCAGTCTGTCCCCCCGCACATGACACCCGGGATCTTGTAGCTTGGCTCCTGTCAGAGTCTTCGTGGGCAGCATAGCGATGGATTCATCGTCTGGTGCGAAAGGGGGTAGGCAAGGACAGTCAGGAACATTGCGATTCATCTGCAACCCTCTTCCTCGACAGAATGCGTCACACCCAATGGCCGCGACAAGGAGTTCTGCCATACTGGATCGAGCATGAATATCTCGTGCATCTGTTCAAAAGCATGCGATCTGACGCCCTGCACCAAGCGAGTCATCCTCTCGACCTCGGTGTCGAAGTGCCTCGACTATACATGCGCTTCATGCCTGTGGCGAATTACACCTTGACCTGATGTCATCACTCTTCACTCACTCCTGTCGAATTGACTCAACAGTACGGGTTCTGGCCATCACAACTTGGTTTCTTGCAGAGGCAACGGCGAAATGCATCAGCAATCACCGCGGCACGATGCATCGACGCACGCAAGGCGATCAAACCCAGAAGATGACGTGACTGAACGCATCAGTGTTTCCGAGATCTCCATTGTCGCTCTTCGCGGCTCCTCGTGGGAAGCTGGTAGCTGGAGCGACAAGTCGTAGTGGCGACGCGCCCAAGCGTGTTTCGCCCTCCCTTATCTTGATCCCACCTTACATGGAGCACTAGTACCTTGTACCACTCGTACTGCATACTTGTCTACCTACATAGGTACTTTACACAGGTGTATGCTCGAAATCGATCAGAGCCAACATCGTCTCTGTGATATCGCTGCTTTCCAGGAGCTAGAAAAAACGGTATTTTGGCGGTTCATAGTGCGCCTCGGCGATTGATAGTCCGGATATTCATCCTAGAGGGATAAACCGACCGATGTCATGGTCATCTCGGAATTGTGCCACACGCGCATGTGCAGAGTCGTTCATGGCTTGTGTCGCCCGTGTCTCACCCACGATTGACCGAGTACGGAGTTAGTAACACCATTGCCCTTTGGCCACTGTGCGACAGGAAAGCGTGCAGAGAGAAAGATAAAGAGAGACAAGACAGTGGTGTTCGGCGCCCTTTTTATTCATTCCCCCATGAGACACGAATGATCACATCTTCAGACTCCGCCTTTGCTTTCTTTCTTTATTCTCTGGTCACTCCAATCGCCCGCACCCGCAGCTTCTGGCTTTGAGAGGCATTGACCGGTCAGTCCGTCGATGCGGTTACGTATAGGCCAATGTCGCTCTTGTTGCATCATGAGCCTTATTCTGCGATTTGACCGCTCACGAATGTGCGCAGCATTGCAGTGGTGCTACCATGGAGCTCACTACGAGCTTGTTAATCGAGTCATGGATTCTGTACGCTGCCGGAGTGCTTGTCGTGGCATGCCGCATGGTATCGAGGAGGATTAAACTCGGCAAATGGATCAACCTCATGATGGATGATTACCTTATGCTGTTCGCCTTGGTCAGTCATTCCGACGTGTTGCAAGAGGGAGCCACTCCACGGGCAAGACTGACGATGGATCGTTCCGCACAAACAGGCCAACTTTACCGGCGTCGTCGTCTCTGTCAACGAAGTCGCCGCGAACGGCAGCAATTATATGCCACCCGAGGACGCTGCAGCTCTCACGCCAGAAGGTGTCCAAAGGGCCATTTACGGCAGCATCATGACTTTCGTGCTCGAGATCTTTACCATCACGTGTTTATGGACCATCAAAGCCTGTCTCCTGATCCTCTATGCTCGCCTCACGTGAGTCACCCCTTCCGTCGTTGCCAGCTCAAATGACGCTGCCTTTTGCTTCGACAAGCTGACAGCCGATCGACAGAAGGGACGCCTTCACTCGCCAACTCGTGCTGGTCAAGGCGGTCGCCGGCTACTCAGCCACGACTTATCTGGTCGTGCTATTCATGTTTGTCTTCTACTGGTGTCATCCCACGCGCGAGTATTGGGCAGTTCCCGCGCACATCGACCAATGTGCCACTTACTACAATCATATGATTTTTGCCTCTGCGTGTGACATCTCATCCGACCTCCTGCTCATCCTGATCCCTGTGCCAATCATCATCAAAACCCGACTACCGCCACGGCGAAAACTCGTTCTCGTTTGCATTCTTGGTCTGGGTGTCCTCAATATCCTCGCGGCCGTGTTGAATCGATACTACAACTTCAGCAACCCCAACTCGTACGTGTTCCTTTACTGGTACGTCGCCGAGGTTGGAACCGCCCTCTTGGTCGGCAACATGCCTCTGTGCTGGCCGATGCTGCGCGCGCTGCTCGGGATTCGATCCAAGACGGACACTCCCTCTGAACAGTTCTACACCATCAGCGGCGGTCAGCGTAGGCTGAGGAAACCCACGTGTGCCCTCAGGGCAGCTTTCTTGGGAGCGACAGTGCGGGATAGGTCAGAGGCGCAAAAAGCGGCGAGTGCTGAAGTCAAAGAGCGTCGCAAAAGCCGCGCTGCGTTCCATGGAAATGTCCAGATGAGGCCAGCATCTCGCCAATGCGTACAACATCCACGCGGTCCGGTGACGGCTGGTGCAAAAACCATTTGCGAGGTTGCGTCGCAAGGTGCGTCGCGCACAGTTGCACCCAATGAGTTATCGCCAAGCTCTGTCATCGAGGAAGACAGGATCATGGTGGTGACGACGATTGACATTTCGTCGATTCATTCAGACAAATGACTCATTTGTCTTTACAGGCTTGATGAGAGGACATGCCGCCTTGGCAGGGACAGCCGTCTTTACTACAACAGCTTGGGTGCTGCTCTTGTCTTTGGTCCGTGTGCTGGCTGACGCCCGACCTCGCTACTCGAACAGATACGACGGCAAACCGCTGTCACGCTCCTGAAGAACCCATCGCCACCACCTTCTGCCGCCCTTGGTGCCCAAGCGCGTCGTCAGTATGTTCATGATCTCGTCCTGCCACACAATGTCGCGTTCCAAAGCCTTTGCCATGACATTGCAACGGACAATGAGTTCCCAACAAAAGCCGAGATATTTGACCAGCTCCGGCCAGTTGTCTTGATGAAGTGGATTCGTTGGCATGCTCATCAGCCTACCCCTAGGCTTTAGGTCGGCATAGTCCAAGATGATGTGTATCAGCTCCTGCGGCAGGCCCTTGATATACAGCATCCTGCCGACGAAATTGATGGCGCGCAATCCCGGAGGAAGCACTCGATGCTCGTTGCTCTCCCGCCGAGGATGCGAAATGTGTTGCGAGCGCGTAGCCATGAAGACGGGAAACGGCACTGTGGCAGTACGCAAGCCATCTGCGGTGAAGACCTGTTCGGGCTGCAACCACAGCTCGTGGGCAACGACGCCGAAGAACTGCCGATGAGGAAGAGCAGACACTTCGGTGTCGTGCACCTTCGTGGTGCAGCTGTACACGGTGTCCTGGTACATCTTGGTGTTGCGGTAGTCACGCGTAGGGTCCCGACCAGACGCGGGATCCCAGGTGGACGGGAAGGCATAGGCGATGTTGAGGGTGAGATAGGCGTCGAGGGCGAGCGTGAAGACCGACTCCCAGCCAACGCGCTCCTCCTTTCACGAACATGTCAGCTGCCCTTCCTACTCAACGAGCAGACAGAGAAATGATGTGCTCCTCCCGAGAGAGTCCCCACACCGTGTTCCTCGCGAACAGGACTTGTGGCGCACTTACTCGTATTTGAGCATCCCTGGATTCCTGCCAGGTCGCGATGTCGGAACCCGCGTCGACGGCGCAGATCCTTAGGACAGCCTCCATGTCTCCGTACAACAGGAGCGTCTTGATAATGTTGACCTTCCACTGCGCAAGGAAAACGCCCTCCTCCCTCCAATCCTCATCCTGGCGCACCCTGTGCGTGAAAAACGTCGCTGTCCTATGCGACGCAGGCAGCACGCACCCGCACGAGAAAGCGTCCTCTAGCCTCCCTACGTGGCGACACAGTATCTGGCCCGTGGCGACCAGCGGCGGGGGCCGGTACTCACGGCCGAAGAAAGGCGAGCTGTCGTATGTCTGCTGCCGCACGTGCAGCAGCGCAGGTGTTATTTTGCGCACAATGTCGTCCGAGATGAGCACCTCGTCGGGATCCGACGGCGGGGGATACTCGTCCGCAAACTTGGCGCGCTCACATGCTGTATGGTCGGCTATGTTCTTCACCAGCTTGGACACGAAGAAGGCCAGCTGCTTGGGCTGTTGCGGCTCGAAGCGCAGGATAAAGTTGGATGTCTCGTGCGGGCTTGCCGTGAAGAAGGGCTTCAGATTGGCTGCGAGGACAGTCCAGGGGATATTGTGCGCTTGATGAGCCATTTGAGAGACTCGACGGCAGCGGGCAGGCGACTTTGCATCATGAGTTTGGGAGACCGGAGAGAGAAGTGACGACATCTTTTATTATTAATGACGACAGAAACGGATGAATGGTCGGTGGGGTTCACGATGAGACGGGCATGAACCCATGCCACCGGTCTGACTCGTTCGCTGGATCTCGTATCCACGCCCGAACATGCATTCGTCCGTAGTGGCGACTAGATCGTGGCAACGGCACTCAGGTGACAGGCTGATAACGGTTGGAATGGCGGCGAGACGTGAATGAAGAGTGGGATCTATGAGCGACCATTGCTGTCTATATACATATATATTGGAGCGACTGCACGGATGCAGCGTGGTGTGAAGACGGGCTTGGTCGAATGAGACAAACGGCAAATAACGAGTGTATTATGCCTATTTTCTCAAAAAAAACCCCCCCCCCCGCGAATATATGTTGTTGGTCTATATTCATCATATCGTCCCCTGGGGATGAGCAAAAAGTCAAGCAACAATGAAGCCAAGTTCCATGCACTACTTGTACATACTCTATTTTTCCTCACAATAGAGTCTCACCGCGCGAGAAAGACCAATGCTAAAGTCACGCACACCGAAGCCACGCGGCACCTGCAGCCGTCCGGAGTCAATCCAGCCCAACTATACGGGACGAGGGGCGGATGAGAGATACCGTGACCAGACATGACGACTGAGAGCTCACCACAATTCGTCTTCTGCCATTTCTGCGCGAGTATCGAAGGTGAAGCTGCCTTTGCCATGGCGCTGTCTCAGGATGAGTCTTCTTGCCCAGCGGAGGCTGATGTTTTGCTTTCGCCCAAAGTCCCAAGGAGAGCCTGACGTCCGCACGTCACGCCTGATTGAAGTGCTCTCACCCAATGAACCCTTTTATTGCGGATGGAGGGCACGCGATGGTATCGTCGTCAAGCAAGGACGACGTCAAGAGGCGCCTATCCCAAAAATTTCGGCTTTGACCAGCGGGCACTCTTATATACCCGGGAGGCAAAGCCTACGTGGACCTTTGAACGTTTACTGCCTACACTTTGCCGCGGGATCTGCATGTCGCTGATTGATTGAGAGATGGTGATCCCGTGCAAGTGATGCCTTTTCGAGACTTGCCACCCAGACGTTGCCATGTTCGTTGACCTCGAGGTGTAATGTTCTGATGTCGCGAATAAAAGGACATGGCTCAAGCTTTTTACGCAAAAGTCGCAACTCGCGCCGTTTCGGCAAGGACCCATCCCACGCATCGTGACCCCTCAGAAGATTCGCAAACGTGTCCAGTACGAACCACCATGTGGGCTGAAGTGCGAGCTGAGCATCATGTCCATCAAGTCACTGCCGCCTTCGCGGTTCCGTCGAAGCCTCGTCCTCTCTTTCTCTGACGCTGCTCTGACGAGTGAGACTCCTCGAGCACATCATAATCAGTAAAGCCCCTGTTTATCTGCACGACATCACCCACCATGAAGGTACGTACGCCAGCACCACTACTCCCCGTCCGCTCGCGCTCATCAAACCCAGTACGCAATAGCCACCATCCTCAGCCTCCTCCTCCTTCACCCTACGACCAACTCAGCCTTCAAACTCACTACGTCCCGCACCGCCCCCAGACGAGGCTGGGAAGACTGGCGCGTCGTGCTGTACAGCCACCGCCGGGAGACGCTCCGGTGCGCAACGCCCGTCGACGACTTCCACGGCACCGACGACGTGTGTCGCGAGTTCTCTGGCTTTCTGGGCAATCTGTGCGCCGACGTGACGTTTTCGGACCAGTCTGGGTTTGGGCAGTGTTTGTTCAGTTTCAGGATCGCGGGGAATTCCTGCGATGGGGTGGAGCGCCAGAACGTGAGTGTGGTCAGAGGCCATACGGTGCAGGTGAAGCTTGATGAGGATGTGAGGTGTGTGGCCATTCGGTGTTCCTAGCGCGCCGTTTTCGGTGCGGGGGGGTCTTTGAACAAAGCGCTGTGTGTTTTGGTCACTTGTGTGAAGACTTCTTTGTTTCATTGTTGGGGGGGTTGGACGAGGAAGGACGGTGTTGTATTTGAGGCGGCCGGACAATGGTCTTGACAGGGCCTGGGGGTCATGTCAGGATAATGTGAGGAGGGAAATGCGTCTTGAGCTGTCATGTTTCGCCCACTGGTCTGTCATCGGCGAAAGTGCGTCTCGACTGTATCTTGGACTTCAGGTGTCGTGCAGGGACAAAGGCAGGCAACATCAACACGACACTGCTCCCACTCGAGAACAAGCGGCCTCTTCATGCCGACATTCAAAAGCTGAAATCACGCACCCATCATCGTCTCGAGACAACAGGCTCATGTCAGTGGGAGTACACCAAGAGTAGCAAGCTCCTCCCTTGGCGTGAGAAAGACGTCTGCCGTGACTTGACCTCTTAGAAGCACTTGCCGGAACAAGCTCCCCGGACAATCGTCAACCACGGTTCACGCATCCAGATGTCGCATTCACTCCTCTGAAAGCCGCACGCTCTCGGTTCAGGCCCGGCCCCCGCCGCCCGCTGGGCTCGTAGGTTGAGCGAGTCAGGACACATCTGCCGCGCGTGTCAGATCGGCCACCAATTCGGGTGCCGTGACGAACCTGGTTCTCATGTTTGATTATTATACGTGCTCATGTCAAGAACTCATACGGACATGTGCCTATCGTCGCATTGCCTCTGGCCATCATTATAACAGACAGAGCAGAATCTATTCGAGGCCATGGCTGGCATCATCCTCTGATTTAAGAGTGGAGGGGCTGAGAAGAAGCGATGAGGTCCGATGGAACTTATTGTGACTCATCGCAAAACTAACGGTCCTTCCCGGTAGCTACCTGATCTGATGGATTCCGTCGCCGCGCTTCCCATCTTTGTGGCGGCATCTAGAGCACCGACTCCTGCCAGCCAAGGTTTTGCTCGTGGCGGCGAGTGATCGTGACCACCAAGGCCATCCTGCGGCTCAGCGTCGAGTGGCTGGTCCGATAGGCCGCGAAGAATCCGACCACAAAGGAGGCAATCTCGACGTCTGCCTCGTCATCTGCGATACCGCCAGCCCCGACTGCATCGACGACAAAGGAAACATTCTTGGTGAGCTATGCGGTCACGATCGAGCCGGCCGTGCAGCCCACAAACCCCCCCGCCCCCAAAAATAAGCAAATACTCGATGGTATGCTTGAGGAATGCATTGACGGCTGAGGAAGGTGTGATCGAAAATGCTTTTATCGGGACAGTGGAAATATCTCGCTTTTCCGAACTATGTAGATGAGAGTGGACGGGCAGGGCAGCAAGGTTTACGTTGCCCTGGGCACGGTGAGGTACAACGGGGTGGTACAAATCCAAATCCAGGGGTCATGCAAAAATGGTGCTCGATTGTGTGTAAGACATCAGCCGGCGTCGAAGTTGTGCCTCATGATCTAGGGTGGGAGTCGCTGTACGAGAATCAATTGGCAATCGAGAGGCAATAGCGCTGTAGGACATGGTCAGAGGCACCGATCATTGCGTCTGGGCCACAGTCTCGCCGCGGATGTGTGTGCAATTAAATGCGGCTGTGCATGTTCGTATGTGGCCGCGCTGTTGAAGCACTCCAGATCCCCCATTGGACGAAGACTTTGGGCTTGGAACCAAGGCAATATCACAATCGATGGCGAAAGTCAAATTCTGCTGCATCATACCACCCAACCAACGCGAATACAGTCTCTTGATGCAGTCTGATGGAGCATCATTTGTGGCCACACTGGTGCCATCGGGCGGGTGAAAGCAACAACGCATTCCAAAATTTCGGCAATGAGATATCGTTGCTTGCGTGATGGTGTTGGACAGCTGCTTCCGAGCTCCGTGCCCTTTCTTCAAAGGTTAATTTCCATGCCAGCGCGGCGCTCAGACTCTGTAAGGCTTGCCAAGCCGTTCATCTGATGCGCGGGCGACTACATGTTAGGGGGATCGGCAATGGCCCGGCGGGAAAGGTGCGGGCTGTCAAATCAAGTTGGAGGTGAGTAGCAGCAGTTGCAATGGGATGCTAGAGCGACAATTGTGGCCGGAGCAACACACCATCAAGCTATCACATTCCTGATTCTTTCGGTCGAGAATGGAGCAGGATTTGGGGGCCGTCCCACGTCAGATGGACGTGATGCTGTGGATATTCGCATCGGCCAATGACCTGGATGGCATGTCCACGAACGATCAAAAGTAGGGGTCGAAAGTTTGCCTGGTCTGGAGGGACGGATAAGGAGTAGACACGGTTGGAATGAGAATCCTCCGCTCCTCCGTCAATGCCTTTTGTGGTCTGAAACAACTGTTATATTATATGCTGCTTTTCTCCGTGTGTAGTCGGACCTCTGTTAATGCGTTTCGGTGCGGAAGTAGGCGGCGCGATGAGTCAAGGTGCATGGAAGTTTGCTTGAATAATGTTCCCTCGTAATCAATTTCGAAAGCCCGCCCTGATTACGAACAGAATTCCTTCTTCTATCGGCGGCCACGGCATATTGAATCTCGAGTCTCCCTTGGTGACTTCCCCTCACGACTAGCCATCCAGGGGTGGGCAGCGAGTAAGAAGGGTCTGCTATTGATATAGCCCGGTCCTGCAGACAAGGCCTCGTTTCGCCACCGCTGCTCGGCACCACCCCGCAGGGTCGTATCAGCTCGCAACCCGCATGAGACTCGTCTCGGTTGGCGACCGCTGCTTGCAACGTACAAATGAATACCTCGCATTTCAGCCAGACTCAATCAGTCGGTCCACATGTCGTGACTGTTGTGCCTGCCGACACATGCCTGGGAAGAGGACCGGCCTCGCCCCGTGCACATGCTTCCTCGAATCCATTTGCTGGTTGTGTTGGTGGTGGCGGCGGCGGCTGCGGATGGTTCCTCTCCAAGGCAAACAAGCAAGCCAAGAAGCCAATAGTAGCACCGTGGCTCCAATCAGCCCTTCCGTGGTACCTGCTCAGCTCGCAAAGGCAGACTCGTAAGCGTCCCCCACCTGCTTTGCCTTGCCTCGTCTGCGTCGGCATGCGCGTCCGTCCATTCGTGCGTCGACAGAGTTCAGTCGAGTCAGCGTCTAAATCCAGACATCCAGGCGGTCGTGTGCTGACCCACCGGCCTGAAGCCCGTCGGTCGGCATCACCATGCGATGGGATTCCAGGCCATTCTGCTGCAAACTGACTTGGGTCCCCATGGCGTGAATCGGACGCGGTGGAGAAGCCAGGCCTCGCCCCCCCTCCCGACCTTGCCCTGCCCTTGCTTGCCTCAGGCACCCGAGAGTCCGCCTTCAACGTGTCCTCAACATAAAGAGGCCCGCTGCCCGCCCCGGGCAGCGCCGTCACATCGTTTTGGGCCCCATCGAGTAGAGATTGAACACTTGTCCTCTTGCCATTCACACACCATTCGTTTTCATCAGCTGACTTGTGGCGGGTGACTCACCACCACGTCGCTGCCTGCCATGCCTCTCTCGTTCATGTGACTTGGAGGGGATAGCCTGCTTCTTTTCGCTTCTTCGCTTGCGTCGTCTCGTTGTCCTATAACCCCCTCGCGTTTCGCAAACTCGCAATTTGTATCACTGCGGCTGCTTGGTATAGTCGTCACAACACCATGAACTCAGCGCCTTCAACGTTGGACGTCGCGCCAACAGCTATCATGGCGTCACAGCAAACATCTCCAGTCCTCAAAATCGAAACTTCACCGGCAGAATCATTCATCTCGCTGCCTGGTGACCATTATCCTTCGCTTTTCGCGTCGACACCCTCAACAGAAATACCGACTGACGACATGATGTCGCCCCAGTCATTTTCTGACGACAAGCAATCTTCTCCACTGCCTGTCATATCAGAAGAAGGAGACGAAGAGGGCTCACCTGCTCCGGATGGCGAACATGCTTCACCCGACAAAAAGCCAACAAAGAAGAGGAAATCCTGGGGCCAAGTTCTCCCAGAACCCAAGACCAATCTTCCTCCCAGGTATGACACAGTTTGAAGAACACCGCCGCACCTGTCACAGCTGCTCACAACAGTCATCAGAAAACGCGCCAAGACCGACGACGAGAAAGAACAACGCCGCGTTGAGCGTGTGCTTCGGAATCGCCGAGCCGCGCAGTCTTCGCGTGAACGAAAGCGTCTTGAGGTCGAAGCATTAGAGCAACGCAACAAAGAGTTGGAGACCCTTCTCGTCAACGCACAAAAGGCGAACTTGCTTTTGGTGGAGGAGCTGGGTCGCTTCCGACAAGATTCGGGCGTCATGCCCCGATCGCCGTCGCCTCTTAACTCACTTCGAGACGCCCCCCTCTCCCTCTCGCAAGAACTTTTCAGCTCGCACGACGGCCACAATTCATCCAACGACCTCGCCACCAAATTAGTGGACGATCTGATCAAGTCCTCTGCCAACCCGACGGTCAATCCAGCATCGCTCTCTCCCGAGTTGACCCCTGTGACCACCTTCGACGACCAGCAGTCCACCGACCAGACTATGGCCACTTTCCCCGACCTGACACAACATCCTGCTGAGATGTTGTCCGACCTGCAGTGTCACAAGTCGGCGAAAGTGCCCAAGATGGTCCAGGACTCACAGCCGCCCTCGACTCTCTCGGCCTGGTCATTGGGACTAATCCTGACTTCAGCCTTGGCGATCCTTTCGGCATGTCAGCGGCCCTTGATGCAGATCGCGGCGTCCTCGAAAGCGGGCTTCTCGCTTCTCCCAACTCCTCAGTTGCTGGCGACGATCATTTGGCTGGTGACTCTACCATCAGCCTCGCGGAACACGCCTCCTTCGACTTCTTCAACATGGACGACTTCGTCGTCGACGAAACCAGCAATGCCTTTGACATTATGGCAGCGAGCGACCATGACGCCGCGAAGCAGAGTGCCGAGCTCACAGTCCATGACTCTGAGGTTCAAGTCCCTCAAGAACATACTATCCTGCAGCCCCAATCTGGCGCGTCCCTTAATGGATGCGACGCTGGAGGCATTGCGGTTGGTGTCTGAGGGATGCGACGACCGAGTCGGGGACTTTGAGAGCGGTTCCGATGCAACGCGCGATCAGGCTAGCGAACTGACAAAGTGTCTTCGAGGCATTGTCTTGCCGTCACGTGAAGTCTTGATCACGCTCTTGTGGGCCATTAAGGTCGAAGAGCGTAAGGCAAATCGGAAGAACGAGGCGAGTCGCCGACTTGGGAGCGGCATCCCGCACCACCAACCATCATCATCATCAACAACCAAGGAACTCGCATCGGGAATACCCTGTACGAGACGTCTCAGCCCAGGGAAGTATAGGAGCGAGTCCCAAGATTGAAAAGGGCACACATGAGTGAACAAAATTTTCATTGCCTCCTCGGGTGGAAAGCGTTGATTGAGTCGCAAGGGGGATTGGCGCCCCACGGTTCGGATTTGGCAAATGTGTATCTTGTGGTTCGAACAAAAATCATCTTGAAATGTATTTTACTGGGAATACAGATGCACATGATTGTCATACACTATGCGCCACGCCGTGCCCGATTGTCTGACTTGTTGTTTCCTAAGTGCTGCTTGTGTCACCACCACATGGGAAGCATGAAGAAATCCAAGCGTCAAGTGATTGAAATTCAAAAGCCCTCTATATCTTGCATGGCTGCCTCTTCGTCGCCAAAGTCCCCATCAGCCGCGCTTACATTTGGTCTGCCACTCGCATCGTGGCCAGTCCGGTCTTCAGCTTCCGCCTCTTCAATCAAAGCATCCAAATCATCTGTTCCCTCACCCGAAGGCGCTTGTTGTCGTTGGCCCCGCGAATCTGAAGCACCTGCGTCATAGTCTCCCGCCTCTGCAACGAGTGCCTCCAAATCGTCTTCATCCCCGGGAACTGCGTCCAATGGCCCATGTCGCACGCCCCGTGGCGTTGCATCATAAATGTCCTCATCGTCCGGCACGTCCTGTATGGGCGTCCTCGGTCGAGCTTCGCCCTGCGGCACGTCACCAACATGTGTCTCTGCACCGTCTACGCCATCCCACACATCTTGCGCCTCATCCTCTCCCGTCCGGGGCTTTCCCTCATTCATCAGCTCGTTCCTCGCGACAACAACCCGCTTCTTATGGCCCGCCTTCTCAACCATGGCCAGCGCATCGAGGAACTTGGCCTTGGGGAACAAGTCGTCCAGCCACATCTGGTAAAATGATAACAAGCGCGCCGCGTCGCCGAACTCGTGTCCTTTGCCTTTGATTTTGAGGTTTCGTGCTCGCTGCCGCAGAGTGGGTAGGCCGGCCGGTCCCAAGAGTCTGGGGGGTGCTTGGTCAGTAGCTAGATTGTGTGGGCATGGAATCAGATGTACCTGTCTTCGTCGAGCTTCACGTTCGGGACTCGAGCGCGCTTCGCGACGGCGACTTCCTCGTCGATGCCGAGGCCCTGAGATGGTGCTTTGCGCTTCTTGGGTGACGAGGGGGGGCTGGGCGTTGCGAAAGGATCCTCAAAGTAGCCGTTGACGCCGTACTCTTCGAGATCGTCGTGTCTGTTCGGCGGCAGATTACCTGCCGATAGTAATGGGGCCATGTTGGGGTTGTTGATCTGTACAGGAGTCGTGAAGAGCTGTAGAGCTGTGGAATTACGTCCTTTTGCACGCTGCTTGGAGTAATTAATTCAATCAACGCGTCGGCGATGACACAAGCGCGTTGCACACACCCCACACAGCTTACGCCCGATCGAAAGCGCGAAAATGCACGTGATGGCGGTGTCCCGAAGCCACACGTGACCTCCATCCAGGCCTGGTCCGTCGGGGGGGCAGGCGGATGAGATTCGTGATGCTAGCAATCTTGCCGTGAAACTCTGGAGATCCGATTGACAGCGGGCTGAGCGTGCAAGGCCTACCGCAAGATGGCTGAATCAGCAAGCAAGCAGACGAGCGCGTCCTTTGTCGGGGCCAGCAAGGTCGCGCACACGGATTATCCGGTATGTCGAAGCTTCATGTTCCGGCACCGAGCCGACAACTAACACGACAAACAGCTCATTGACAACGACCCGTACGTTGCAATACTCGTTCCGCGAGGGCTTCTGACGACCCAATTGCCTCGGCATCTCTCCCTCTCCCTCTCCCACTGAAATCCCGTTCATGTTGCCATGGCCATGGCGTTGCATTGAAGCTGCGAGAGTCACTGACACTGCTTAACAGCCACTTCAAGAGAGTGGTTGGATATGCCCGAACATCAGATTACGTCGCCGGTGGCGTCGCCGCGGCCTTCGCGCCCACGACGCTATACACGCTCGAGAAATTCGCCCCCTCGTACGTCGGCAAAGGCGGCTTCGCCAAGGCCATGCGACTGGCTGGTTTCGTGGGATTAGCCGGCGGCTTCCTATACTTTTACCAACGATCCTGTCGTACGTCACGAGCTCTGCAGCGCAGACCATCCAAAATACCCGCGACAGCTGAGCTAACGTGTTTCGCGTCTCTTCGCAGTACGATTCTACGGCGCGACGGAAAACGCTCGCGAGATCGAGATGGACATGCGCGAGATGGTTGCCAAGGTCAAGGCTGGCGAGCCCCTATATGGACAGAGCAGGTTGAGCGCGCACATGCAGGGTGTGGCGGCCCGTCAGAGCAGGTACTCGGCCTTGTTCTTCAGCACGGTTCCGTGGTTCAATTTTGTCAATCATAATCAGCATGGGGTCGATACGGCCAAGTACTATCAGCAGGCGGAGCGGGAGCTGGAGGCGGAGCGGACTGCCAAGGGGTCGTGAGGATCTCGGGACGAGCGACAGGCAGAGGTCAAGGCGGCGGGGGATGTTGAATGGGCTGGGTGTATATATGGCGGTGCAGAACGAGTCTTTGGTCTGCGTTGAATGGAAGCCATGCGTTGGGTCGGTCCAGTCTGACCAGCGTCTGTTCGTGCAGCCTGACAGCAAGCAGGCCTCTCGCGTACTTACAAGGGGTCCCGAGCCTTGGTGATGTGAAGTTTTCTGGGGGTTGCGGCTATATGATTGGAAAGCCATATAACTTCAAAATGATGATTAGCGAGGACCCCCATTGACACAGCTGACAGGATAACGGCATGTTTATGGGACGAAATTCTGTCTTGATTTGGCCAGGCGCATGGCTGTCTGTTGGATGAAGTGAAGTTTCAGTGACCAGACATAGCAGAGCTCTCGGTGCAACAAACAAAACCTGACCTGCGACCTGCAGTCATGCCGTCCGTGGCTCTTTGTCGCTAGTAATCGAGCTTCTATTTGCAGCCGTCCTTGACGCGGGCGAATTCCAATTCGGGCCACGAACCACGCCGATTCCCACCATCGGCCGGCTCCGAGGACCATTTGCTTTTCTTTTTTCCCCTTTTCTTGTCTTTTCTTCTCTTCTTCTTTTGTGTTCTATTCTTGTTAGTGTGAGAGGGAAAAAAAAAAAGGGCAGGCCCAACACCACCACCGAAAGGGAGAAAACAGCCAGTCAGTCCCCTTTTCTCTCTCTACACAAAGGCATCGTCATCCCTTCCCACAGCGCCGCTCACGCACCCACCATGTCCTCCTCCTGCTCCTCACCCATGGACCTCCCCATCATCGACCTCGACATCTTCCTCTCCTCCCCATCATCCTCTCCACCCTCGCCCGCCGTCCAACAAGAGTGCGCCCGCGCAGCCGACGCCCTCATCACCTACGGTGCCCTCATCCTACACGACTCGCGCGTCCACGACTCCGACAACGACGCCTTCCTCGACCTCCTCGAGGACTACTTCGCCCAGCCGCCATCCCAGCTGCGCCTCGACGAACGCCCCCAGCTCAACTACCAGATTGGCGTGACGCTCGAAAACACCGAAAAGCCAAAATGCGCCGTCTCCGACGACTGTCTCGACGTCATACGCCGGCTGCACCCGAGCCAGCGCCCGCTCGACATCTCAGCGCACCAGCCCGACCCCAAGTGTCGCTTCTTCTGGCGCATGGCTGAGCCCGCGCCCTACGAGACGCAGTTCCCCGGCCTCAATGCCGCCAACGTCGTGCCCGCCGCCCCCGACCTGCGCTCGAGATGGACACCTACCATGAACACCTGGGGAACCAGCATGAAGAACGCGTCCGTCTTTTCCCCCACCACCAACCCCCTTCCCCCAAGTCACCACCATCTGACCGGCACACAGCGTGTCCAAGCTCTCGGAGATGCTCGCCATCGGCCTCGACCTCCCCGCCACCTTCTTCAGCAACGCCGCGCAATACGGGTTCGTCTTCCGCTGTTCCTCCCCCCCAAACCCTCACTGACGCATGTAGACCGCACCTCCTCGCCCCTACCGCCAGCGACCTCGCCCGCCACGGCACCAAAGACACCATCCTCGCCGGCTTCCACACCGACCTCAACTTCCTCACCATCCACGGCCGCTCGCGATACCCCGGCCTGCACATCTGGGCGCGCAACACCGGCGCGCGCATACCCGTCCGTATCCCTCCCGGAAGGGGCTACCTGCTCGTGCAGGCCGGGAAGCAACTCGAGCACTTGACCGGCGGGCTCATCAAAGCAGGCTACCACGAGGTGGTCGTCACCGAGGACAGTGTGGCGGCCATGGCGCGCCGGAGGGGGGCTGACCGGCCCATGATCCGCATCTCCAGCACCTTGTTCTGGCATTTGAGCTCCGATTTCGATTTGGTGCCGGTGCGGACGCTGGAGGAGCGCGCCAGACGGCTGCGTGACGAGCAGGCGCGCTTGGGCAAGGACGAGGGCGACGAGGTCGTGTACCCGCCCATGAAGGTTGGTCATCAGGTGGAAGCGTGAGTTGTTGGTTCTTTCTGCTCTGATGAGTTCCTTGCTGACGCCGTGCTAGCGAGTTGAAGCACATTGCTTTGATGGTATGATGGACTTGGCGAGTTGGAGGAGAGGGATTGGTTCCCTGTCCGATGTTTTTCTAGCGCATTTGGTGTTGGGACATGACATGGGCCATGGCACTGTTGATGCGGAAGAACGAAACTTTACCTCCCATGACCTGCCTGAATATCTACAGTATTTATGTGCTACAATATATGTGTCGCCAGCGCCATTTGCCTTCCCGTCCCAGCGGGCAAGCTTCTTTCCACTTCCGTCTCATGATTGAGATGCATGTCAGATTTGATCCGACTCTCAATGCTGCCCCCCTCCCCTTAGATGGACATACAACACCTATGTCTTGACGTGAGCCGTCTCTGACGATGGAGTCACCCCGACAGATGCCTGCTCGTCGGAAGTCCGCTTCCCTTGCGCAGCTTCCTCCTGCTCAGCGTGCTGCTCGGCGCGCCAAAAGTCCTTGCGGCCTTTACCGATACGCACAAGCCACGGGGGCAAGATGCCACCTGGGATGCGCCACGTCCAGCTCTCCTTCTCGTGCATGTTGGGGGGCACGATGCGGCCGCCGGACAGCTTCTTGATGATCCATACGGTGCCGTTCAGGATAATGTACGAGAGGATGCTGCCGATGAGGCCGTTGGCAATCGAGTAGGTGAAGGGCATGAGACAGATGGCCAGGAAAGCCGGGATGGCGTCCCCCATGTACTTCCAGTTGATGTCGGAGACGGCGCCGGCCATCATGGCCCCGACGAGAATCAACACGCAGCCCGTGGCCCAGGGAGGGATGGAGGCGAAGATGGGCGCGAAGAAGACGGAGATGAAGAAACAGAGGCCGGTTGATATGGCTGTGAGTCCTGTCTTGCCGCCTTCGGAGATGCCGGCGCCGGACTCGATGAAGGCCGTCACGGGGGGCACGCCCAATAGCGCGCCGATGGAGATGCACAGCGCGTCGACCATGTATGCGACGGCGGAGCCCTCAAAGTCCTGCGTCGTGGGGTCCATGAGCCCGGCGAAGCGCGCCATCGAGTACAGCGTGCCGGTGGCGTCGAGGATGTCGACGTACAGAAAGGTGATGAGGGCCAGGCCGAACTGGCCGCCGTACGCCGACACGTCCCACTGCTGGACATTGAGCGTCTGCGTGATGGGGTGGAAGGTGACGACCTTCTTGAAAAAGGCAAAGGCGGCGTCCCCGACGGGCGTGTGGGGGAAATACGTGACCGGGGTGGTGCGAGGCCACGAGATGATGCTGACGAGTAGGATGCCCACGATGATGGCGCCCCTCACGCGGAACATGGACAGTACGACGGTGAACAGGCCGCCACAAAAGATGCCGATCCACATGGCCGGGAAGCGCATCTTGTCCCAGCTCGGACATGTGCCGTCCTCCAGACGGTTGGCCGGCGAGCACCCAGCCAGTTCTACGGGCGTGGCTGTGG
This sequence comes from Aschersonia sp. MBC 877, assembly GCA_030787035.1. NCBI lineage: Eukaryota > Fungi > Ascomycota > Sordariomycetes > Hypocreales > Clavicipitaceae > Aschersonia > Aschersonia sp. MBC 877. Next base: position 64,441 of record JARJUA010000272.1, read on the forward strand.
CACCCACGACGACACCGATGCCCTCGCTGTACGTCAGGCCGATGAGCGTCAGGTACATCCCGATGCCGACCCCCGTGGCCACCTTGATGGAGCGGGGGATGGCTCTGGCCAGCCACTGTCGCAGGCCCAGCACGGCGAGGCCGAGGAAGATGAATCCTTCGACGAAGATGGCGGTAAGGGCGACTCTGTAGGGGACGAGACCCGTGCCGTGACGACCAACTGCAAATGTGTAACAAGCGGTCAGCAAGTTGTACAAACCTGAGCCACTCCTCCTTTCCCTTCCGCCCTCGCTCTGGTGTCACACTCACCGACAGTGTACGCAAAGTACGCATTGAGACCTGATTCGACTTCGTGTTAGCAAATTGCCCTTTTCCTGCTCTTCTCCAGCCCTGCATAACATTGAAACGTACCCATTCCCGGCGCCAAAGCAACTGGCCTACGTCCGGAGGTTAGCTTTCTCTCCCGTCATCTCCTTTCGTGAACAAATATGCCCAAACGTTCCGGGGGGCGTGTCTCAAACGTACAGATTCGCAAAGGCGCCCATGCACACGCAAGCAAGCGCTGAGATGGCGGAAGTTGCCGTCACGATATCCTGTTTGATCTCCTGGACGCACAGCAGATACGACTGGTCCTTGTCGCAGGTGGGATCATCGGTAGTGTGTGGACAGACACACGTGCCGCCAGAGTCGGAGACAATGGACGAATTGACGGCAATGATGTAAGCCATGGCGAAAAATGTGGTGAGGCCCGCGCGAATCTCCGTCAAAAAGTACGAGCCTTTTCTTTCTCTAGGCTAGGGCATGGCAAGCATTGTTAGTAGATGCCTCGTGCTCTGCAGACACTGTTGGCGTTTGGGGGGGAGGACATTTTGGTTCGTTCGTGTTGTGTTTCAATATCTCATGCAATGTGACGTCTCACAGCCTTGCATCTCAACTTTCAGCCTGAGATGCCTCGGCCGAATGAACATGTAAGATGAAGGGAGGGCCAACGACGGATCCCAAGCCGTACAATCTCATTGAGGGTGAAGGGGGCGCGCAAGGATTGAAACTAGGAGAAACTTACATGACCGCTGCCATCAAGACGAAACCATTTTCCAACAATGCTGGAAGCCACCAATGTGTTGATTCTTTGTATCCAGCCCATGATGCCAGAATGTCGTGTGAGAGAGAAAACGGGCTCGGCCCAAGTTGTTGAAGCTATAGATGACTTTGGCACTTGAAACAGCTTCAACAGTAGACAAAGCCGAGCCTTTCGAAAAAAAAAAAAAAGGACGGGAAAAAGATCCGTAGAAATAGACCGCGGATGTCAACGATGCCAATCGCCTTGGCAGTCGAGGGCTATTTTAAAGGCAGCGATGGGTCATGGACCGAGAACGCCGGACACGAATCTAGTGAGGGTTTGGGAAGCACGACACCACGAGAGTTGGACAGGAGTGGTTTGAGATGAAGGCTAGCAATGCTGTGCTGCCTGTACGACATGGTAAGTGAGAAGAGAGCAGGCAGTGCTCATGTGAGGCATGTGGCGAACGTAAGAGGGGGGGGGAGCCCAAGGTGAAGCCGGAGAGCAAGGCATATCAGCTACCGCCGCCACGTACGACAAAAAGTCCGTATGGGCCCGTATCAGCCGCCAATAAAGGCTCCTAGGGCGGTGTGTGTGCATGGTTCGCTTGGGTTGGTGGAGGTGGTGCGTTGGCGTCTCTAGTCTCGAGCTTCTTTGTCCAACTCGCTCCTTATCTGTCTCTCCGAGTGTAGCCGCTACCATCAGCTACTTTATCCATCCTCGGCTTGGCGCGCAACGTCCAATCGTGGCGGCCGGGGGAATGAGCGAGCGAGCTGATGAAGATACAGCGAGCGCCATGTCATCTTCTGCCGCCTTTACCAAGCCGTCGCCCACATGTACGGTCCTTAATATCAACGTGGGCATACTACTCCTCCAACCATGCACTTCACTTCAAATCATCGTCACAAACTGGTCGCATCACGCCTCCCATATCTACTTGTCTCGAAGTCGGATTCACTGTTGCTGGCTCTTGACAATGTGGGTGGGCTTGCCTTGAATCACTAGACTTCACGTCAACTTGTGTTCTTTGGCCCGGACTATCGGAGAAGGCATCGGATGGCGCATTTTAGCGTTTTTTGCCCGCAGCGGTTCTGACCCAAAAGCGTTGATGCGGTGGATCCCGTTCGACTGGTGCAAGAGATAAGAGTGAGACGAGCCCTTGCCGCAACGAGAGACGCTCAAACGGTCAGCAAATGCCGTTGAGATGCGGCAAATGCAGCATTGCTTACTTCCTCGATGGTATCTGCTGTCCGGGATGTGTACAGACAACCGCTCCCTTGGCAGCGCAACAACGTATCAACGCATGAGTTACGTGGCGACGTCTATTATTGGGTGTTTTTCACCGACACTCAGGCTACGCGTCACCTGGCCGGCTTAATCTGTGACGTGTGATGTGAGCGCAGCGGTATGTATCAAGGCTGCTCAGTTGGTCGCCTGCTGGCATTTGATGCGTCAAGCTCCGAACAGGCATACAAGCTCCCTGCATTGCCCGAGATCCCCGAGAGGTTATTCGATCGTTTGAGGAGTTCGTCCTGTGAAGACAGTGACGTAGCGATCTCCGTGATTTGCGCGCATCGAAGGCGAGTCAATCGGCGACAGAAATAAGGTGCGCATGGGTTGCACAATCACCAAATCATGGCAGGTGAGTGCACCAAAGCTTGGTCTGAAGAGCCGGCCTTTTTCCATGGAAACGTGAGACAGACACACGAAGCAGCGCCTCAAGCCTGGGGTAGACGTACCCTGACTTTGTCGCCCCCGATGGCGCGGCCAATCAGGGAGACCAACCGGTTCCTCTGATGTCGCTGTCGTCCGAGCATCGACAGCGATAAGTACCGTCGGTCCGTCATTGACTCATTGCCAACGTGAAAGCTGTACCTACCTCGCGTGGTTGATTTAGCCTGAAGTCGCGTTACATGTTTCCAACTTTGACAGCACCAAAGACAATCATCGGTGCCAGTTGGACTTGTTGCCGCGCTATGCACAGCTAGGCACGTGGTGTTTCTCGCCCATACTGCTGCACGATGGACAATTCCATCTGGAACATTGACCTCTGATAAATGTTGTCGGCTCTCTCACACCATATTTCTAACGGAGGCTGATGTTGGCAGCTCCTCCGAGGCAGTCTCGCCAGAATGGGAGCGCAGACTCACGCGCCATAATAATCCGCGTCACACATATACATCATAATATGTACAAGGACCGTCGAGCCAGTCCAATCTTGGCATGTCCGGTGGCATCCGCAGTAGCATCATTAAGAGTGGAGCAAGACTTACCAGAACCAATTTTCTGTCTTCTGCATCACTTGAGCGTTCGTTTTGTGTACAGATTCTGGCGCTGACGCTGGGCTCGGCGGGATGCTCATCAAGCGTTCAGCCGAGTGTTCAAGTAGGTCCTCGAGTTAGGAAACTTATCAAGATGGAAGTGAGAGGGTGATGATAGCTTCGATGGCGATCCTTGGTTGCCCCTCGGCGGCATGGCGGGAGAGAAGTGGCTGCCTTGGATCGAAGTGAATGCATGATGGGGAAAGGTTTCAGTAATGAGACGTGAAGGCCAAGAATTGAAATGGTCGCCAAGTCTTGCCGCTCCAATGCCATGATGCGAATGATCGTCGTTCGAACTCACTCGTCGGAGCGTTACGAGTGCAGCTCCCCTTTGGGACACATGGCTAAACTGAAGACGATTTGTCGTGCAGGCCATGCTTCGGCAAAGGCCATGGAAACCCGCCGACTGCAGAAAATAAGTCAATCTTGAACAATTTGGGAGAAAGCATGGCTAATGTCGATGTGCTCTCCCCCGCCCGGACGTGTAGAACGCGACTTTGAGCATTAGACGCATGGTGTCGCATCGCATGCACGGGTCGGTGCCTATTATCCATGGAGTGGGTGGACACTTTTGTGTACTATGTCCGTCCGGCTTCCAGCCAACGTCGTCATGAATGCTCAATCTGAGCACAGCGCCGACTTTGTCTCAATGACCAAGAGGACTGGTGAAGAGCAGTCCATCCGGCACCGATTACGGGATTGAAGGTAAATTGTAGTCGATGTCTGATCAGTCAAATGCCTCCGGCGCGACCCTGTTTGCCTCTGACTCTGCCGACCATCCTTTTCTTTCATCTAATAGCGCGACGGCACGGGAGCAGCCGGTTGAGGTGGTGCCTGAAATGGTTCAACCCAGGTCCCTCTCGTCTTCGACCTCCGCGATTTGATCAATGCGTGTTCGTACAGAAAGGCCCTGTTTCTTTCGCCTGAGGGATGTGTTGAACGCGAAGCCTGTTGACAGCTTCCATACTTACTGAAGCCACCACCTGCACCCGCCATCATCGACCAGCTGTGTCCGTTTGTGCCGCCCCCTACCGCTTGCTCCCCCGTGTCTTGCCGACGGCGTCATATGATGGCCGCTCTTTCCCTGGGCTCCGACAAGTGGTCAGAAGGCGCCTTCTCGTTGGTCCTGATGACGTCACGCGGCGTCTCAACATCTGCAAGCACCAGACAGACGCCTGCAGACAGCTGCACGAGACTAGAACCTGGATGACTGGACGGCAGACCTCATCCCACCTCGCCTGCTTCCTCTTCAACCTCTCTGCCAGAGCTGCCTCGCATTCGACGCCTGAACCTACAGCGACACTCTTCTTTGCCACTTCATCTGGCATAACATTTTCGACCTAAAACACAAGCGCATCTGCCTGACTTACATTCTGCACTTTCAACTGTTTACTGAAAGCTCCGCCACATCCGCTTTTTTTCGCTTCACTGTCAGCGCTGCGCTCGGTCGCAGATGCTCTCACCATAACCTGAAGCGTGCCTAACATCCCTGGTGTGTCATCGGACAGCAGTTGTGCTGTACCAGCAGAACTCACAGCTTCGTTGAATTAAGCATCAAGGAAAAAAGCTGCTGGAATGGCTCAACGCTACCGACACGATGACTACGATCGATATCGTGGCGACGCTATGTCGGACCATCGGTATGCAGAGCCGACCTCTCGACGACACAAATCAGACAGGCGGCCACGTCACCAAAGTCCCAGTCTGATGCCTGGCGAGGAAATGTACGCTTCGCAGCGTAACGGACATTCAGCATACAGAGCGCCACCTGAGCCTGCAAATCTAACAATGCCACCTGCGAGCCGTTGGGCAAGGAGTCCGCCGCGGTACCATGCATCTGAGCCTTTGCCCCGGGAATCTCGCAGGGACGGGCTGCGTGAAGCCCATCACTCCCGGCACGATCGAGATGCACCAAGAGATTACTACGATAGAAACTATGAGCCTGGGATGCGGGACAGGCCACGCCGCCCCCACCGGGACGAACTAGAACATCGCCCTCGGCATGAAAGAGCATCATCGCCGCCATTATCGTCCCACAGACCACGAGCAAGGGACAGTCCCGATCATTACGGCCATTCTCAAAGATCTCGGCGCTTGTCACCAAGCCCAAGATCTCACGTCCGCGGCTATCATTCACCAGCCTATCCGAGTGATGACGATAGGCCGCGGCGAGGCGCAAGATCTCAAGAGCGCTCCTACAAGCGTGCCGGAACCCCCCCTCGTGGCCGCGATTATGGAGCGCATGCCTCTCGGACTTCAGCGCCCAGGCGACAATCCGTCCCGGCCCCAATGTCTAATAAAAAGAAACAGCAATGGTGGCAAAACCCCTTGGTGCAGGCGGGCGCTCGTACGGCCTTCAGTGCCGGAGCGCAGGCCGCGATGCAGAATCGCAACAGCAAAGATCCATGGCTGGGATCCAAGGGCGCCAAAGTGGCGACAGCAGCTCTGGGGGCTGCATTGATGGACAGCATGGGGGGTCGAAAGTAGGTCACTTGCTACCACGGGCATGATACATGGCTCGGCACAGAGTTAGCTACGGCGTCCGATGAAGATGAGTATAGACTGTCACAGAGATCGATGAGCTGGGCGTGCGAGTATGTGAAGTATGTTATTATATAAGAATGCTCTGCTCTCTGCTCGCTTTACTTGACCATGATGCTGGAGTCTGCATGACTGTCTCGACGTAACGTCAAGATTGCGTTGCCGCCAAGCCACTTGTTCATGGCATGTTGGATGCTCCAACGTTTCGGCTGGTAGACACGCGCCTCGAAGCTCATCTACGTCCTGCCCGTATTCCAGGGTCGGCAGCGATTGGCAGCGCACAGCCCGTTGCAGCACGACCCAATATACTGACCAGTCCGGTCGTCAAAGCAATTCTCTGGCACCAAGACTCAGCAAGACGCTTACACATGTCATGCATCACACTCACCGTTTGTGGCCACGCAAGACCCCTGGCAGGAAACGCTGCGAATGGCCGTCGCCGGCTCAAACACAACTTGTCCCGTAACATTATCTTTGGAGACGGTGGCGTGCGTCTTGGCCGGATCCACCGTGTCGAAGACGCAGTTCTCCGCGGCATAGTAGTCCGGGGCGTCTACGAGGCTGATCTTGGTGGCGCTGTCGGGGGTTAAGACGGGATTGCCATCGGCGAGCACCGCCAGCGTGTAGGTCGCCGTGGAGTCGTCGGGGCGGAAAGTGAGGTGTGCGGTTTGGATCTCGGCCGAGACGGCGGCGACGACGAAAAGAGACAGGAGCTTCATGATGGGACACTGGTCGATTCGAGGATTTGTTTGTAAATAAGAGAGGCGTTTGCTTTCATGCGCAATGCAGCTCTTTGATCAGACCAGATATGGGAAAGTCGTGTCCCTACATGCACGTAACGCATTGATCATGGCTGGGAGAGGTTCGTCCTTTTATGTGCACGCAGCAAGCGAATATTTTGCCCGAACCGACGATGAGACGGACCGCGTACGAAACACGAGCTGACGCAGATCACGTCTTCTTTCCGTTCTTGCCCATCCGTCCAAGCGGCCGCATGCGCGCATGCGGAACGAGGCCCGAACCCCAAGTCGACATGACGAAATGCCCAGACAAAAACACGCTCGGAAGCCTCATATCTTAATACGGGCCGGACCCCCTTCGACGACGCCCGACCCTACATCACTCGGAGCCGGCGTCGGGATGGTCGGAGCTGAAAAAAAATTCTCAGCCATCTCGCCTCACTGGGCGGCGAGACTCCATTTTTACCATCAGCTTTCTCTGTTAGTTCCGCAAAAGCCTCGCGTTTTTGAGTATAGAGACATCTGTACACCTCGCATTGCGCCTCAATGTCCCTCGTTTAAGCTGCTTCGCACAGCGTGACACGGGCGCCTGACAGTCGAATACGAACGAAGCTCCGTCTTTTCATTGCGCTGTTCGCCTCATGTTCCCCCTATTTTTTTTTTCCTTCTGCTTGATACACAATCACATGGCCTCACTGGCCGGAGTCCGCCTCCGTTGATGCGTTTTGCCCCGGCAGAATCGTTTCTGCGGCCTGCAGGCGGTAGATGTGCCCTTTTTGACTTGGAGACGTGTGCCATCTCATGATCCGAGAGCCAGCGTTCTTGGCGTCGCGGATCTTCGTCTCGGCCGGTCTCGACAAGTGGACTTGACGTCATGGTCATCTTGTTGGCGCCGTCGGCGAACGGGACCAGCCGTCCGTCCGTCGTTCATGGCCGGACAAGGCCCCATGATGGATGCATCTCTACCCCGCAATGAAGTTCACGATGTGCTCGTCCGTCGAACGGATGAGGGTGCAACCTCGACGCAAGGCCAGATGCCTGGTTGGATTGATCCAGGCAGCCGCACTGGGGGAACAGAGACCCGTGGACCCCGAGTTTCAGCCATTCCCGACCACTCGGTTCTGCCGTCTGCCATCTCAGGCAGCAGCGTGCCAATGTCGGAGACGGCAGACATTCTGTCAGTCCGTCTCGGCGAGCTTGAGCGATCGGCAGACGCAAGGGTAATGTGACGGCGAAAGAGGACTAGAGGGAGATTGAGGAACGCCTGCGCAGTGTGACTCACAAGCTCGATAGAACCTTGGGCATGTACTCGTTCACGAAGCCAAGTGTTTTGCGCATGGCCCTCAGTGCTCGGCGCAGTCGTCGTCGACAACAACGTAGCGAGCACGGAGAGACCAATGCACAACGATACACCACATTGATCGGCCAATGACCTCCCGCCTTGGACGGAGTTGAAGCCCCGGATGCCTCATTCTGGTATCTCCTTTCGTGCCGCATGAGCACTGGCACAATGTCCCATCCAGCCAACTTGCCGCATCTGCCCAGGCAACTCGGCTCCTGCATATCGACGCCGTGCATTGGTTTCCAAGATTTTAGGGGCGGCTATTTCCGTGGCTGGGGGCCCTTTCCGGCCACATACTCTGATCGAGTCGAGGGCTGATGCCCCCCCATTCATACATCAACCTGATGTCGATCACGGCCCCCTCCCTGACTACGGACCTGCCATGCAGAAGACCATTGTTATGCACAGACGCTGCAGACTACCCCAAACGATCCCACAGACCGTCCTCCTTCAGGAACGACCCGTCGACAAACGGTCCTGCTGACTAGAGGGGACTCGACGCCTACTTGATCGCCTGAGCTGTGATACGGGGCATCTCAGGCGAGGATGGATTCAGAAAAAGAAAACATCTGGCTGCGTTCGACGTCCGCTGCAGGCCACCCCATCCAGGAGCGTGAGCATCGGGGGGGCCTCGTCCACACTCAACGCAGAGCACGCCCGCAGTCGCCGTCGGCACACAGCCAGAATGCCCTCGTCGGTCTCCCCGTCGGAGTCATTCAACTTCAGGATGCAAGATGAAAAGTCCCCGGCCTGTCCTCCTCCAGTACTTCACTTGGCGAGACCTTCCCTTCCCAGTCCTGCAGGTCCATACACATGCCCTATCCATGTACAGAATCTTGGGATCCTTCGCACCCGTCAGCATTGATAGCCCGCAGACGCGCCCATCCACCAAAAGGCCACATCGAACCCGCCCCCGGGACATCTATCAAGACATGCCAAAAGAGCCGGACATGGCCTTTCACACTTCCGGTAGTACACACGCCATGGACCGTGATCCCCCCCCTCGGAGTACACCGAGCTTTTTGCGACCAAATCTCTCTCCAGAAACTGTTGCATGCATTGGATGCCGTTTCCTGCATGGAACATCCAAATCCCTCCCCCACCTCCTTCACGGCTTCACATTCCCCGAATCTACCTCCCAGCATCCATAGGTAGCATCCCCACGGCCAAGTCCGAGATGGACATTCCCAAAGACACATTTCGCGCGGCGCCCCCCCCCCTCACGCAAAAAGGAAACGGTCAAGGGGATGCCGACAGGAGAATAGGAGAAAAGGAGAAATCCCGCTCCTACATTGGGTCTCGAAGGAAGGAAAGGATAGGGCAAGAAGATAAACGGGGGGAGAAAAGCCGTTGCACATTTGGAGTGTGGGGAAGGTGGCGGGCGGCGGGGGTGACGTCCGGTGGGAGTACATTGTCATGAGGCTGCTTTCTGGCAAGTGGCTGCCTGGCCGGGTGGGGGAGCTCAGGAACGGGGTCCAGATGGTGGGGCGGCGTGGTTCCCGACGGTTGAGTGTTGACTCAATTCCTGGCCTTTCTAGGCTGCACTCTGCCGTTGTGGTATGGATGGTGTACATGGGGCAGAGAGATGCGTGACGGTGTCATCACGGCCGTGGGGGGCAGGGTGTAGGTGATACGAGTCTTATCAGAGTCCCTGAAGCCATGTCGTTTACATTGCTATGTGCTCGGCGTCTATCAATGCCCTAGCGTAACCAAGTTGTTTCAATCAATCTGCCCTATCATACATGTGGTCCATGAATTGTGTCACCACCCTTGCTCTGCGCCTCACCCTCTCGTACATGTCGGTTTTGTGTTCCCCTTTTGTGGCCCGTCAAGCTCGTCTATCCTGGAAGAGCTAATGGCTCGGGACGGTTGCCTTGTGAAAGCATCACATTTACGAAGCGGCAAAACTGCAGGATGAACAACGACGGTTCTGGCATGTCGGGCAGTAGTCGTCGAGGACCACCGAGAACCATCCATCGCGGCATTTGCACTTTGGTCTGGTGAGCATGGGACAATGTAGAGTCTTCTGGGGGGAAGGAAAGTCCATACGCATTGCCAGACAGCGGCCTCTCTATAGTTGACCAGAGCAGTCTGGCCATCGTCGTGATCGAGTGCTGTACGCATTTTTGCTGCCAGGAGAAAAGGGCTCAAGCGAGGAGTGAAAGTCTGAAGCGTAGTGTATAAGGCTGAAGCGTAGCTTTGAAGGCTCAAAAGGGAAACAGGAAGGTGCCTTGAGCGATGATTGTAATGCAGGTACAAAAGCAACCTTTCAAACTCACATGGTGCGAGCTCTCGAGTATTTTATACCTGGCATAGAAGGCACCGACAAGTCTGACTCCTCCATCCTCGCACATTAGTCCAGGGCTGTAAAGTGCTGCTCCCTGTGCAGAAAAGGGCCTCAAGCAGAGAGGCTGTTGGATCCCTGGCTGACACAGCCAGGTTGCCATTCGGGGACTGTTTCCAAACCACCTCACCAATGGCCAATCGGCAACATCTTCAGATTGAGGCAACGCACCAGCGAGCTGAAGGACGAGAAATCTCTGGAAGGCCCCGAGCAGGCAGCTGCGCTGGGCAGCCGGGTTCTTCGTTGCACCCATCCGCCAGGCACACTTGTGTGGGTTCCGAGGAAGAGAACAAGGGAGCTCAACACCGCGCACTTCCTCACACACTCTCGTACAAATATGCCGGTGGATTCGTGACGGGGTCAGACATGTGGTTGCTTGGCGGCCTCATGGCCGAATGGAAATGGGGGGAAATCCCCATCCTCGTCCTCCTTTCCTCGTTTCCTCGAGTGACGACGTGTTTGCCTAGTTCTGCTGGCAACGGGTCTGGCTCGGCGATGACGGTGAAGCGTTCATGGCTAGTCAGTCACATTGCTATGGGTCAGCCGGCTGTCGGCTCGGGCTGGTTAGGAGCGGGGCAACAAAACAGCTTCGTGCCTGGCATCACTCTCAAACTCGTGCCTAGCGCCCTCCTCGATTGTGCCAAAAGGACCTTGGTTCATACAGCCCTGCATCCTCGCAAATGGCCTTCGTCTTCGCCCTCTCATCCAAGCCCAGCCAGACGTTGGTATGCAGCCACGGTGCGGGTCCTAACGGGTGGCGTAGCATCGTCAGCTGCCTCTGCTTCGTCTCAGTACCAAAACCGTTTAAACAGGGCTGACCGGCTGGAGGCGTTGAGAGGAACTTTTTCTTCACCTGGACATGAACGCATGCCCGACTTCTCCCGATGGCTGAACGTCATTTGCAGGGCAAGAACCAGAGGCGTCACATGCTGTGAGCCACGCGACCTCACCGCTCGAGTCCTTGGCTGAGTAATGGGACAAGAAGAAAGGCGCTCAAGGACCGCGCGAGAGAAGAAAGGAACAATCTCTCGAGCGAATCAACGAACTTTGGGCAAAGAGTCTGAGCGGCACCGCAGCACGACTCTCTTCGCGTGGTTGTCTCATTACACCAAAGGAATTAAAATTAAAAAAATAAAAGGGGGGGGGGGGGGGTTCCTCCCCTCTCTTCTCATGTGACCGAGTATAGTCCCACCCAGGTTGGCGCATGCTGATACATGAACGGTTGTCTCTGTCTTTACGTCATATGGCATTAAGCCAAGTTGCATGGCCGAGTAAACGTTGAAAACCTGGAAAAAAGACACGCCCTAGAGTCCATTTCCATCCCTTCTCATGGCTCGCACAGCTTGACGCCCCGTCGTCCGAAATTCCCGCAGCATCGCACGATTTTATTCCTTCCCTCCTTCCTTCCTTCCTTCCTTCATTCTCTCTGATTTCCATCCTTGCTGCGCTGAGCTAGTTGCTTCCCCCCCCCACGCGTGCCGCTTGTACAATCGCGCGAGACTTGCTTTTTTACGCCCTGAACCGTCTAGACGACGCACGCGTACGCAGCTTGGTTGGCGCTCCAATCATCCAGCAAACAGCGTCGGCGGGTCGTACAAAAGAACACCTGCAACGCTCGACATGGGCTTCTTCAGCACCTCCGTTGGGTACTTTGCCTTCTCAGCACTGCATCTTGTCTGCTTTGCTCTGGCATTGACCGTGTGTGGACTGTACGGTCAGGATCTGGACGATGCTCGTAAGGCACATCGAGGGTCGGACTCTAAATGGGTAAGGACGATTCTCTCTCCCCGCCAGGAATCCTTGTCTCTGCATTCTACCATGAGAACGCGCAAGTAAATTGTCGCTGACTTGCTATTCTGATAGGCCTACGCCGTCGTTGTGGGAGCGCTGTCAGCCGTGACCTGCGTGGTCTACTTCATCCCTGCGCTTTTGCGTCACGTTGGCATCTTCGGTGCCATTTGGAACTTTTTGCTGTTCGTTCTCTGGATCGCCCTGTTCGGGTTATTTGGATCCGTAAGTAGACCAAAGATACTGAAACGGAGGCAATGCCTCGCTCGCTCAGCACATCCCTCGACTGACCACTCACGCCCGCCAGATGTTCATTCACGAAGACCCCGAGGGAAACAGCGCTATCCAGCGTATGAAGAATGCAGTCTGGGTCGACCTTACGAGCGCGCTCCTCTGGCTGATCTCGTCCATCGCCACTGGCATTTACTGGCTGAAGCACCGTGACAACCGGTCTCTGTTCACCGGTCGTGCTCGTGTATAGGCAATGGTGAGATTCGGCAGTGACATGAGACGGTCGCAGGAGATGACGTCGATGACTTTCCATTCACGGCCTGCCATTGAACAAATGAAGCTGTACGACATACCGCCTCCGTTCTTCGCTTTTGGCTTAATACTGCCGCACCACGCCAAACAGCCAGAGCAGAGCGGCCAATGTCACGAATATGATGACCAGAAACTTGAAACGGCGAATAGTTGGGATCGGACACAAACGCCAGAGCCTGTGGATGATTGGGCTCAAGCTCCCGAGGAGGAGGCTTATTATTGACCCGTATTGGTATCCCGTCCCTTTTCCTGTGTGTTTTGTTCTTATTGTAGGTAATTTCGACAGACGCCGGCACCTTTAAATAGAATTCAACCCGCTATACAAAGTGCACGAGATGGCCTTGTGTCGTGCTGCGATTGTGGCGGATGTTGCTTCAGAAGCGCCATCCGCAAGGCAAACAGGTAAAGCTAAGGCCGAGATCCGTCACTTAATCCACTGATACGAGTGCAATCAGTCATGCGTCTTCTGCTTATTGATGCTGGGAGTTCCCACGACGGAATGTGACTTTCAAGGACGATGGACAATTTGTCAGTTTGTAGAGGAGGCTCCTCACTGGGCAGGTTTTAAGGACATTGTGCGACACTGGTCCTCTTCGCCAGGCGTCCACATGCCAACCAGGTCTCGCTGAGAGGTTCCTACGGTACCCTCATCTTCAGAGCGTTTCGATTTCGAGATGAAACGGCCCGAAAAGAACCTTTGGGTCTACTGAGCGACTGTGCTGTGACGCGTGACCATCACTTGATCGTCATCAAGTATCACAAACAGACACAAGTACTCGCTGCCAATGCAGCCTCGACAAAGGCACAGCATAGCTGACCTTGATCTACAACCCTGGACGGCTACCGATATCCGTGATACGTTTCGCGATCCATTTCCTAGCTTCCTTCCTACCTCCCTGATTGACTGACTCCGAAGAGATTGATTGATTTCGAGCCTCCGAGAGCCGCCTGTGGGAGGCTTCTTTTGGGTAGGCACCCTCTTTGGGGACTCCCGCCAGACGCACCACGTTTATACACGGCGAAGTGCGCGCCGACCCCTTTGAATTGACAAAATTCAGCATTGTACAGACCTCTCTGATCACCTATATAACCTGATAGGTCGTGATTGTGGTGGTGTAGCATTTTGAGCGCCTGTCAACCAGCATCCCCGGGGAAGCACATCCGTTATTACTTCCGTCAGCCGTGCTGATCGCGTTGCAGTCCAAACAGCACAGACGAGGGAGGCTAGGCCCGAGTCCCAACCACGCGGCGAAAGGCACAGTGGCAAGTTACTTGGTCCTGAAATGTTGGAAGGAGATCAAAGACCGATAAGAAAAAGAAACCCCCACCCCTATGTAGCAGCAGCGATGGATTGGACCTGACGTGAGCGCTAGTTTGAGCACGAACGGTGATCCATCGCCACACGGCGTTGTGCGTGTGGCAAATATGTACGCATCCCCCCCCAAAAGGATAACCTGAGGCAGAGCAAATCCTGCTGTCGCAATCTTACCCCAGCACCTTGAAGTCGCCGGCCAAAGTATCAGTGCGATATCGACCTTCACCCTCAACAGGCAGATCAAATCCATTGGCAGCTCTCCTCGCGCTATGCAAAACTCTCTATTCTGCGTCGGATACAGACGTCTGCGGAACAATGCGACTCGTGGCACACGTTGTGCGGCCAGCGTTGATCTCTGCAGTGGTGTGGGACCTTGTTCGTTTCCGGTTGATGGGATGACGATCTGAGAGTGATGCCGACCCTAGGACGGGATTTCACTCAAAGACAGATTTCATGCAATTTTTTTTTGCGCATGGACTCTGATGGTGACTCGCAGCCTCAGAAATCAGCACACAAGCTTTCTCGAATCATGAAGGTACTCAAATTCCATGCCGGCCGGTGGGTTTCGTTGCGAGTTCTGGCTGGGTGGGGCAGGCGTCATTGCTCTACGGCCAGACCGCTTGACCACAAGAGACCATGACGAAAGGTCATGGCCTCATATAATCGTATTTCGGCCTTTTCTTTTTCTTTTTCGACCCTGCTCCCTTCCCGCTTTGTTTTCTTGCCCTATGCGAACGTTCATGATGCAATGCGCCGACCCACGCACCAACAGCAAAGCGAAAGAGTGGATAGAGGGGCCACAGCAAGTACCAAGTATCGTCGGTAGTTGATCCGTCCAATACCCGAAACGCCTGACGAGTGACGTCGAGGAACGGATTTGACCTTATTTGCATGGCAGTCGCCAAGCTTCAAATCCCGTTGGGTAAGGACTTGCGCCGAGAAGACGATCTACGTGGGCTCGATTCATCTGGAAAAAATTGCGTGCGCGCATAGACCAGAGATGACCCTGACTACTCCGTGTGGTGGCCGCGGACATAGGGTCCTGCAAGGAGAAGCGCCGAAAACTGAGACTTTGGGCAAGCATGTCGTCACGTACACGAAACAGTACGTAAAGTACATACGTCAGTCGCGTGTTCGAACATCTGATCTTGTAACTTGTCGATCACCGGCTGTCATTAGCCTCTGCACCGTCTCTCTCTCCCCTCACCTCACCTCATCCCTCCTCTCGCTTGCTCATCTCCTTCGTGTGGCTTGTGTCCCGAGTAGCAGACTGGTCGATGCATGACCGACCGATGATCCATGCCAGCCACATATCTTAGTTGAGGAAGGTTGCGGACTGGGTCCATCCCTCGGGCGCACTTGCCCGAGCCGTTCGTATGACAATGTTGTCCCATGCGAACGGGGCCGCCGGACTGGACTGCCACACAGTCGGATCCTTTCTGGGCGTTTCCGATGCACCATGTCTGATTGGTGTCCAGCACACGGCGTGGCGGCCGTAGTCATAACGCCGCCTGCTATTCATGCGGGTGGGTGGGAGGCGACAAAGAGACGTCATTCCTGCGACGACAATCCGCAAAGGAAGAAAAAAATCTACACGGGCATCCTCAAACGGCGTCGACGACATGCAGAGAGAGCCGGTACACTTCACCGGTGCATACCAGACCGGCAGTGATTGTCTGACATGGTGGGTTCGGTGTCGTGTCCCAGGCATGCGACTGCACGCTTCGTGTGACCATCTGGTCTCAAAGCCACCACCAACGTCGCGGCGCCACGTCTTGCTCAACGTGTTTCCACTCTTTCACTTATGTAGTACCTGCCGCCGCAGTTCGATGCGGTCCCTGTATCTGCAGCGGCGCTAGGGTCAAAAGATACAATTTTCACATTTCCGAGACTGCCAAGCCTGTACAGGAGCACGGAAAAGGACCTCCATGGGATGAGAAATGGAAGTTAGATTGAGACGATGAATGGACGTACATATTGTAAGTTCAAGGGCAGGGCAATGCGCCTTTGGCGTCGTACCAGGCTCCATGACTTTGTCTGAGATTGCTTTCACGAAAAAGTGGTGACGGAAAGATGACCAGCATCGCCATGTGCCAGGCGCAGTATGAGGAATTCTCATCGTTGGATCGAGCTGCACAGCCATCAAAGGAGATTCCGATGCGACCATGCTAGGTACCATGAAGAGGCGTGCAATGGTGACTTTTGGTCAGAATATTCGCAGGAGGTTGATGCCCTCGCTTTCCCTTCCCACCCATGTTTCCCGCCAGGCTCTCACGCATGACAAGACTCCCTGCATACGTTCTTGTCAGGGTCCTCGAGAGGAGCAGGGTGGGCCCTGAGTGTCAAACAGGTGCCTGAACAGCCCACACAGCAGTCAGCCACCATGCATCAGCCTATCGCTTATCATTGATTGGCTTGTTCTTGGCAACCCATCCACTGTTGGGCAGCCGGCTCGGCGAAGAAACCAAACTTCTTGCCCATTTATAATCTCTGGATGTACTCCGTATCCAAGGCTGTCTCTCCTACTTTACTCTGTCAATCCTTGATTCATCCGGTCCAAATCCAGATTCGACGGGACAAAGACTCTCAAGACCGTTGCTCGCACTCCTGCCCCTGATTCCCTGTGTTCTCCCAAGCCAGACACGTATTTCTTCTTTTGCGTCATAAAAAAAAAATACACGACTCTCATTCCTCAGCAGCGCTGGCCGCTTCTGACTTTGTTTGTCGAATTCTTTACGTTCGAAAGATCAGCCAGGCCCCGTAAGCATTCGATGTCAGCGAGGCTAAACGGCGTGTTTGATGGACCATCGCGATCTCGCCGCGAAACTCTGAAATCGCTAGTCGATTGATCAAACCTTGCTGTTTGAGGATATTTGATTTTGATCGATCAAAGCTGCGAGGCAGGCATATTCCGCCAGAGGCATTTCGAGCTCTGAATGTCGAAACTCTCGTCATGGCGAGCTTTGCCAGGTCTTTCAAGCCGCCATCGATCCTTCTCTCGCCTCGCCGGCGGCCTGGCATGCCCGGTCGCACACTGTCCAGCTCGTCGGACCTCTCCCTGACGCCGGGCTCCATCGTTGCGGCTCACCAGACGGATTATTTCTTCGACCAACCGGTCACGTCGGCACCGAACACTCCATGCGTGTCCCCGGGTCTCGGCCCTGCGCGTGATGAGGGTTCTCACTCTACTAGAGGTGAGTGGTCAAGGCGTTTGGTGACTTTCTGCTCGTGTCCGCATGACGATGGCCTTTTGGCGTGTCTCGCCCGGAAAGCTGCACTCATCATGACACCGCACCGCACTGGGCCGCGATCCGATTCACACCCACTCAACCTGACACTTCGTCCACCACTTGTTCCAAGCATCGGCTCCCCCAGATCCGCAACATGCCACACAGCACAACCCACACACCATCGGGAGCCGCTTCGGCTGGCCGCTCTGAATGGCCGAGGCCTCTCAGCTCGTCATCCAGCCTCCGCGCGGGCTGGCGACTAGCCTGTCTCGTCAAAGCTTCACCATGGCCCCCCACCTTGCCGACAAACCCATTCAGCTATCCTGCCGTCTAGCATTCCCGCGGGGTATCGCAAGACCGCCCTCCAAACCCTTAGCGCCACCAGGTCATCAAAAGGGTCCGTCATCGTGGCTGACAAAGGATGGCACGGGGCGCACACGCTTCGAGTGGACCTACGACCAAATTGCCCCCTGCCGGTGGTCCTCTCGTCATGACTTTTGTGTTCCGGCTGGCCCTTTTCTTGTCCGTTGATGCGCACACCGCCCTATCGTCATCTTGTATAAAGAGTAACCCTCGGCATAGTGGCTTCCCGCTAACTCGTCGTCATATATAGCCAGTCCGGATCCAACCGCCAGTTCCTTCAGAAACAAAAATAGCAGCAGCAACCCAATTGCTATAGAACCTCCGAAACTTAAAAGAATAAGCCCTGACCCATTCAGCACACCGCCGGAACCGTTGTCCGCGCGGGGAGAACTCAAAAGGTAAGGTACTCGCCCACACGCCACATTCCCGTTGCTTTTTCCTCACCCTCCCTCTATTTCTCTCTTCTTCTTGCGGCTCCCTTTCCATCAATCGATGTCTGGGTCACTGGCGTTTTCACCGCTAACTCCCGTTATTGCAGAGGGTACTTTCCATTACACGAAGACCCCAAAAGCAGGGTACAGCGATCGCATCCGTTTTTCCACGACATCCATCCATCCCAACAAACTTTGGTCACCGACGCTGTCACTATGCAGACGGAACGCGCTAGAAAATTCCATCCGACTCGGTCGGTTCCCATGTCAAATTCGAGCACGCCCATATCATCCTACATTGCGCCCGGCTTTCACGATGCTCCTTTACCCGTAGGGAAATATTATCCCACAAATTATGAGCAGCAACATCCGACATCGGCATCGAGCCCCTCACTATCTGTCCACGACGCAGACTCGACGTCGTCTTCGAGCAAGTCGAGCTCACAATTGCTCCAAGCGCGACCAGACTCAAGTCGTAGCGAAAACCCCCAAGCCGAAATGCGTCGGAGAATGCGGCAATATCAACGCGACATGATTGCACAGGCCACCATGGGCTTAGGTGCTTCAACCCACTCAGCAGCGACACCGGGTGTATCGCTCAACGGGTTGCCAGTCGAGATGTGGCTCCCCGCCTCGGCAACACAGAAGCCCACGTCGCCGAAGCTACACCCGTTGGGCAGCCCAGGACCCGTCACGCCGATGGACCTCGAATCCAATGTTGGCAGCTATCTCGATCAGAGCACGACTACGTCGTCACCGCTGGCTCACGCTGAAATGTCAGCTTCACGCGGCAACTTGGGCGTATTATAGATGGCGGGAAGGCATGGGGAAGAGAGCATAGGCAGATGATTGGGTCAAGTTCTGGCACGTCCTCTTCTCATAGCCATGGCAGGAGGAAAAGAAAACGGTCGCATGGGCATTGCACAGCGCTTGGCAAACCCCGCCAATTTGTTGTATGTTTTGCTTTTGAACCCAGTTGGGAGGGCCAATTTTGCTTTTTACTTGACGTCTGCATCAGGAAGGCGTTTTGGGCAGGTCACGTCCGGGCTGAGCCCAACGATGATAAAAAATTCGACGGCCGTTTGTACGATACGAAATGACCCAACAAATAGATTCTCTTTGCCACTGATCATTAGTGCCCCATCGTTATCTTATTTCTCCGTGTCACACTGATGGACCAAAATCCGCAAGTCAATTCACCAAACGGAAAGTTTGGTCCGAGAAGGCGAGTGGTCTGGGCTCGACCCGGCCGCCTTAGACATCTCGTATCCGGGGGAATGAAGCCAGATAAAAGCCATCGTAAATGGTTGAGTGTAACGTAGCTAGCAGGGGGGCGTGTGTCTGCGTAGGCAACAGACGAGGCGAGCCAGCGTTGCACTCGCCGGCTGAAGACCACCACCTCCAAACTCGGGCAATATTCATGCAGTGCAATACGAGCATTGGGGCGTTTTTCGTCCCGACGAATGCCGTGGCAGCATGCTATTTGTCTTGCTTGCATTGTCTTCGGTTTCTAAACCGCTCAAGCACCGGCGCTTTTATATAAAGTCGAGCTTGAGCGTCATCGCACGCTGATTCTTCAACATCATCGCACGCTGATTCTTCAATATTATCGCACGCTGATTCTTCAGCATCATCCCACGCTGATTCTTCAGCATCATCCCACGCTGATTCTTCAACATCATCCCACGCTGATTCTTCAACATCATCCCACCACACAATCAACTTCACCTACCGCCAGCATGCGTCTTCTCAACCTCGCCCTCGTGCTTTTCAGCCGCGCAGACACAACCCCAACCACAGTCGTCAGCGCAGAGCACTTCGACAGCTTACTGGGGTCTCACACGCGCTTGATTGCCGACTTCACCGGCCGCGGGTGCAAGCCGTGCGGGTTCATCACGCGGAAATACACGGCCCTAGCGCGCGAGTACGATGGCGTCAAGTTCGTCGTGGTGGATGTGCTTGATCATAGGGACCTTGCGGAACGGTACGGCGTGGATGGCTTGCCGACGTTTTTGATGTTCAGGGGCGCGGAGAGGGTGGATGCGTGTGCGGGTGTGGATGAGGAGGCGTTGGAGGGGGGTGTGAAGCGGTTGGCGGCATGATGAGGGGACTTGGGTGTGTGTAGTGGGCGGTGTACTGGATTGGCTACGAACGAGTCTATTTCGTCGGATGGGAGCTGGAACGTGAGAGTGTGCTCTGTAGATGGGCGTGGTATACTCGATCATTTACGCGGGGTAGTGCAAGCTTGTTCTGTCGGGCAGGGGCTTGGTGTAGACAAGGACCGGGTGCGCAGATTGTCAACAGATGGGGTTGCGAGTGCTTTTCGTGTGATGAGATGAGTGTCATGGCAGGATGAAAGGGGTCGTATGGTGTAATAGAAGTCACGACGTCACTGTAATAAGGCTAATCGGCCACGCCTTTTTGAACGTAACGTGAGGACTTGATAGCAGAGAGACTAGACAGGCGCGAGTATGTTCGGATAGACGCGGACGTAACGACGAATATTAGCATTAAAAGCTTGAACATGATGTGATGCGGCGAGAAGCTGCCGGTGAATGGTCGTGTGCTTTGTAGCGCCATGCATAAAAGGCCCGACCTGGACGCGAGTCGGTTTCGTTGATGCAGCCAGCTCCTTGGTCGTCCTGCAGGTCATTGTGTGTGCGCCGGCAGATGCAGCGAGACAGTGCCATGGTGTCGCGTCAAAAAAATCGGGGTAGCCGAGTAGCCTTTCTGACGTTGGAATATTTTCCTCCAGAGATGCAGCATTCTGTCGCGACACTTAGGATCCGAATTGACCATGTTGGAAGACTGAGATCATGGTTGAACGAATTGGTGGTTCGGCTGGATCAAAATTGCGAGATTCCATGGCAAAACGCTTGATCGTCTGCTTCATGGGAGTGCGAAGCCGCGAGTGATCATGGGTCGAATATTTGTGTCGCTCACTTGGACTTGAACTTGCCTACAATTCTTGCAACGCTCGGCTTAGAGACATCAGCAGTTTTTGGACTTTAAGCGTAACGCAATCCGCCGGCTTAGAGAGACAGAGAGAGAGGGACAGAGACAGAGAGAGAGAGAGAGAGAGAGGAGAACAGAGGCAGTTGTCACTAGCAATGTTGTCTCTTTCGAGGTGCCTCGAACCAGCTTGTCATCTGTGGCATCCACTGCTATTTTCGACGGTGCAGAGCATTTCTACACAGAAATTTGAACATATGAATTCTGCACAGACCGATTCTGCGTTCAAGCGAGCAAGATTAACTTCAAAGTTGGATAGTCGAGGAATTACATGACATACTCTGGCAGCGAAAGTAAAAGACATCATTCGCCTTGAGGATAAGAGAGAGTCCCCTCTAGAGTATGTCCCGAGGTTCTGCAAGGCGGTGATCCAAGATCTCCTTGAGTGTGAGTCTTGGTTTCGTATATAATACGGACAAATGCTCCTCGAATCACTCTGGGATAGATTTAAACGGCGGTCCTGGCGGCAATACAATGTACAACGGCGTGAACCATAAGAGCATCACCTGATGGTCCTCGTTCTCCGGCGCAGAAGGGCTTTCCGTATCTTCTGCGCCGGAGAACGAGGA
>JARJUA010000273.1:0-27917 GCA_030787035.1 Aschersonia sp. MBC 877
GGGCAGTATTGGACAGTAAATGATGGGGGGAGGGGAGGGGGGGCGTCGTGGAAATGTCGTGCTCATTAGCGTCATACGTGGGCGTTCAGGAAGTCGAGTATGGCCTTGTAGGTCTGCGGCGCCGTGTAGCCGAAGTTGAGGCCGTGGCCGGCCCCCGGCACGATGGTGGCGTTGAAAACCGAGGCGTTTTTGAAGCTGTCCTTGGAGTACTCTATCAGGTTGCTCGACGCGCCCATGATGGCCATGCTGTTGGTGCAGTTACCGCCGCAAAAGGGTACATCGTAGTCTAGAACATTGTCAGCATTCCATCTTTCCCTACTAGAGAAAGAGAAGAGGAGAGGAGAGTGTTAAAACTCACCACCCGTGATGATCATGACGGGCCCAGCGTAGCTGCTCTGCTTGGGCGCGGCGCCGAGCGTCAACAGTTCCCCGACCGCAGCGGGCTGGCCCTTCCGGAACGCAACCTGGAGCAGCTGGGGGTCAAAGTCGTTGGGGCCGAAAAAGTCAATCGCGACGCCCACGCTCGACTTGGGCGCAATGTACCCCACGTCATACTGCTCCGCGAGCGTCTCGATCTCCTTGACGGGGGCGAAGTTGCCGCCGAGCACAAACGATGCGATGAACTGGCTCACTTGGCTGAACCCGGTGAGGACGATGCCGTCGGTGATGTTGGGCTGCGCGTTCGACAAGACGTACGTCATGACGGAGCCGAAGGAGTGGCCGACGTGCACAGCCTTGTCGAATTTGTGGGATACGCCGCAGATCTGGCCTCCGCGGATTTGGTCAGTCAGGGCCTTGAGGGCGGCAATCTCCAGAAAGACCTGGATCTCGTTGAGAGGGTCGCCGTGAGATGAGTGCGCGATGCCCAGTCGGTCCCATGCTAGGGTTGAGTAGCCTGCGTCGACGGCCCGTTGCACGTAGCTGTAGTTGTAGTTGTTGAAGGGGAAGTTCCAGTAACTGCGATCGAAGCCGACGCCGTGTGTCAAAACTTGTACTGCGTGGCCCGGACCGCTGTCGGGCTGACAGTATGTTGCGGCGAGTTCATAGTCGCCGGAGACAGTTTTGTACTACACGTAGAGTGGTCAGTCTACGGCGGGGTGAACGGCGTGTACATCACGGTCAAGATCCGGGCGGGGGGAGGACGTCAGGCGTATATGCTACTCACGTCTTTCAATAAATTGGCTGTGAGATTGTTCCCCGGCCTGGCGAGCTCCAGGAAAAAGTTGGTCACGGCGATCTCCGAGTCCAATGGTGCCATTTCAAAGACGCCATTGCGCGAACTGATGGACACGGGCACGGTAAGGTTTTTACACCTGATGGCCGACACGGCGGCCACGTAGCCGAGGAGAACGGCCGATTTCAACATCGTGTGATGATGACAACCGACGGTACGAGGCCGAGGTGATACAAGCTGGATTTGGTCCGGTCCGGCTCGTCCAAGAGATCACAGAGAAAAAGGGAGGATGTACACGGATGGAAAAGGGGGAGGAATAATGATGAATGAATGAACCGGTCAAGGTGCTTCTTAGACGGCGAGCCAACATCTCTCATCACAATCATGAGACAAGGGTCAATGGCGTTTATATATCCGGACCTGGCGGTGACCTCTTTTTTTTTTTTTTTTTTTTTTTGCCCTTTCCTTCCATCTTCCTTTCCTCTATTCGGCCCTCGGCCGGCTGGCCTTTTGCTGTTGTAGTAAACAAGTGCAGTGCGCTTCCGGTATGCCGGCAACAGAGTTCAGATCAAGCTAGACTGGTTCGTCGGGAGAAGCAGGGCCTTGTCCGTGCTAGCTCGGGACTCATCAAGGCGAAGAATTAGTTACTATGCCGATGATGCCAAATCATGGCGCATGTTGCCCCCTCCCAGGATGTCCTCGGCCCTGCACATTTGCTGCATATCGGCGGTGCCTGTCGATTGTGAGCATGCAGCATGTCATGCACCGGGGGACGCGGAAACCGGGGAGGTCGAGGCACCAGCAGCCAATCCACAATTTGCCTGGGCCTCCCCAGACCATCGCGGGCAGGGCGATACTTCTGCCTGTCTGCTGGGTGTCGATCCCGTCGTGGGCAAGTGGCGGTCCCTCGTCGTGAAAGCTAAGGCTGCCAGTCCAAAGCTAATGGCGACGCTAAGGGGACCAATGGAATGACATGAGCCCTCTTTCTTTCGCTGGGTGGCGCAAGAGAAAAAGCCCATCAAAACAGACCACGCCCCGTCTCCGGCCGTGTCCGCCGGACGACCAAGTGTCGATACCGGACGAGGGTCGGAACTTACGGTGAAGTAGCTCATGACCTGACCGTAGTGAGAGTATGTAATAGGTCGCCAACAGGCGCAGGGGGAAGCAAGCTGCTGACCTATCATCACTTCCGCAAGGGTTCTCTCTGCATCCTATTTTTTTTTCTCGTTTGCTTGTGTTTTACTTTTTCCTTTCTTTTCCTCGAGCCCTCTTCCAAGGCTTTCCTGCGCGGCGATAAGGCACTCAGCAACGATCGACGCCAGAGAAACGGGCTGCAACGCTGCAGGCCATTATCCCCAATGGCCGAATTTGTGACAAATGCGAGCCCATGATCCGTCCTGCCGGTCGCGACCAGGGAGTCCCAATTTGGAGGTGGCGCGAATCCTTCGGTATGTCGGTCCATCCGACCCAGGCGCCCGTTGCAGTTGTAGTAGGATTTTAAGCCGCCGCCGCCGCCCTGAAGAGAGAAGGCTGGAGCTGCAACCCTCCCCCCCCCCCGGGGCGCATTGTTTCCGGGCCTGCACGGGTGGCAGATTCGGCTTGGGAATAAAACGATTACTATTGTCTAGAACCTAGGTGGGGAGATGAAGGAATGTCACGGCAGGCACCGGAAAAGGGGGGGATCTGTGTCGATTAGCAACGCGGGGAGAAGGCTCCAAGTCACCTTCGTAGAAGCTGTATCGAGCGAGCTCTTATCGCAAGACACGTCAGATCTGCCTGCTTTTGAGGATGCTAACAAGGCCGCAGTCCGAGCAAGGGTCGACGCCCTGAACCTTGGCCCTGCAGAGGCTGACCTTAATCCACTGTCTCACTCAATAGCTGAGCTGCGCCTTTTTTTTCGCCTCCAGTGCCCCAAAGATCTGCAAGCCTGAGGTCATCACATCAAGGTCGCTCATGCATGTGGATGGCTGAATGCCAAGAAAGAAAAAAAGCAACAAACGGGGGGAAAAGCAAGCACACGAGAGGCGATCGGGGTCGCTGCTCGGAACGATGCAGCATCCCGCGCTATTAGTTTAGAAAATATTTTGGGCGGCATGTCGAGCATTACTGTCGTCTTGTAATAATGTAATAGCGGTCGTGATTATTAAACTTACCATTGACCATTCGATGTAACCTCTGCCTTGGCCTTGGGCCCGGACCAGCGGAGAGGGACAAGGGATGCGGATCGCCTTGCAATCGAATGGCATCCGTTGTGTTTCTGACGTCTTGGTTTACAGTGTGACCTTCATCGCTAGCAAAATACGCAACCGAAAAAAAGGAACCATCGTTTTCTTGTTCGTTTCTGGACGCTTCGAAGCCGGTAGATCTACGATCATGGCGCCGAACCTGCTTCCTCAGGCTCGCGCGCTTAGCGTCACGAGCGTTCTGCAACGACGCTTAGTACTCGGCTGGACTGTCGTCATTCGTTTGTGCTAAAGATTTTGCGCCCGAGAAATGGCGCATCCCGTCCGAGCCTCATGAGGTCATCGGAAGTTGTTGACTGATGCCGCCGTTCCCCCACCCCCTTGTTCTCCGATATCTTTCGCAATGTTCAACTTGTCATGCTGCTCTTCGTATGAGTCAATGTTCGAAGTGAAGAATCTCCAGGACAAGTTCCATGGCTTCGCTGCATGCGGACAATGTCGCGAATCGGAGGACGGGGTGAGCTCGACGACTTGTCTCTCATCTTCCCCTTCTTGGAGCCGCTGTGCGTCTTGCTAGTGCGTCCCCTACCCCAAGAGGACCATGTCTTCCGGGAAGAGGTCAGAAGACGCTACTGGCACGGGGTCGTTCTGCTAGCGAAGAATTACGCAGGACGTCCTCAACAGCTATCAAAACCGGGGTCTGCCTTGCCCCCCAAGCGGCGGAGGCTGACCTAGTCTTGTCAGCCTTACTCCGTACTGACACTAGCAGTATCAAGCACGAAGTTCGTTCCAGAGCAAGTTGAGAAGAAGCGGTAGAATGCGAATCTCGGCAAGCTCTCTGGCCCCAGATAGGAAGCAAGCAGTTACTCGACCTCCCCTGTCTCAGTCAGATTCGACTATCGCGAAGAGCAATTTAAGTAGGCGTCTTTCGTAACGCGTACGTCAGCCGAAACCGAAAGTAATTTGCAGCGCAAAAGCCGCCGGGCGAACCGAGTGTACACTGTTGGACGCACTTCGGGCGCGCGCATCTTTGCGTACGCAGCCTGCACGATTCCGCTTAGCGCACGCAATGACATCCTGCAGATAGGGTCCTTCCTCCTGCTTCTGCGATGTCCATCAACCCTGGCCTGACTGACCGAATGCCTGCCTGCATGGCTACCACATTGGCACATCGGCCGGACGAGCATGGTGAGTCGCGGCCCAGACTGCTGCAAGTTGCCGACAAGCAGCGTTGGGCCGAGACGATAAAGCTTGTGCCACGTCCCGTCCTCATCCATCTAAACCAAGACACAACATGGCTGCTCCAGTTGCCGTACCCGCCTTCGGCAAACGCCCCAACCCCTGGCCGGACGAGATTCAATATCCTCTTCGACCCCTGGCTACAGGGTCCCCAGAGCGATGTCGCGTCGTTCTTCAGTACTCAGTGGCACGTTGTTGCGCCGAGCGTAGCGACCATGGCGGAGCTCAACCGCTTGCTGAGCGAGATTGAGCTTCCCACTTCGACTGATGCCGTTGGAAGTGGCGCTGACACCTTCGGCGGGCAAGACCTGTACATTGATGCTGTTGTAATCTCCCACGAGTTCACCGATCACTGTCACAAAGAGACTCTGCTCGAACTGCCTCCCTCGACGTCCGTCTATGCTGCCGAGGTTGCGGCAGGCCTGATTCGCAGTTGGGCATATTTCGATCAGGTCATCACAATGCCTCCTTTGGATGCAGGCGCGCACTGGTCACGTTTGACAGTCGGAACCCTGCCTGGCTGGCTTGCCGTCGGACGACTCATCACACCTGGCAATGCTTTGTACTACCATGCGGCTACGCTGGTAGCGTTTGATCTGGGCGCGGGTGTTGGGCCCGAGACTGTCATTTACTCGCCTCACGGCATCGACAGCAAAGACCTCGCAGGGGTGGAAAGGTCTGGTCTCAAGACGCTGGCCTTGTTGCACGGCCTTGATGACGTGCGAATCTGGATGGCTAAGCAGCTCAACCTGGGCGCGCTCAACGCCATCAAGGCGGTGTCGACGACCAAAGCGCGCTACTGGATCCCGACGCATGATGAGGACAAGAAAGGAGCTGGCCTGATCGCTCGTCTGCTGCGGAGAAGAAGATATACTCTCAAAGATGCTGTGGCGTATCAGGAGCAGCGATTGAAGAGGGATGATGAGCAAGATTCGCCGTCGTACATATTTTTGGAACTCAAGTCAGGGGACGGATTGGTCTTGAACGCACCCATGTCGGAAACAGCAATAGCGGCGGAATGTGCGTGACGATGCTAGTGGCAGTTTTATTTCTTTTCCATGTTGGAAACTGCATGCAGCTTAGCCAAATGTCTTGTTAACCCTGCCGCCTGGCGTATTTGTTCCTTTCTAGAAGAGAAACATCGATTCGCGGGCATGTGTGCTTTTTGCGAAACATGACTCATCCCACACCGGAGCCAGATTCGCCAATCTCATCACCGCAGCACGGGATCGCGGTCAGTGTTGCGTACTATCGACACATTGTGGGATGAATCCCCAATGGCTAAGCATTCCGGCTCAGCTCGAGACCCGAGATACACATTGTCGAACGTGGAGCGGACGATGCAATGTTCAGCATCGCTCGGTACGCCCAAATGTTCTCGGCATGATGGTTTCGCGGTTGCACCAGTTCGAAACGAAGTAAAAGCCCTGCTTCCGTGGCGGCGACAGGAATATATGTTCATGATTAGGAAATTGCCTCCGTCATATCTAGTATGCGCTGGGAGACATTGTTGTGCCCATCAACCGCCCTCACCCGCGACAATTGATTGCATGCGCCGGGGAGGACCGCGTTTTGGACGGACTCGCTTGCCGTGCCGTACGTGTTTCCCGATTCTCCGAGCCACAGTTGGGCCAAATTCAAGACTCATGCTGATCTCTGTGCTATCCATGGCATGACGCATATGTCGTTATCCGTCGGCATTTGGTCAGATGTTCGGAGTACGCCGCTACACGATGATCGACATGAGCCAAAGCTCGTGGAATTTGCATGCGGTCGTAGACCAGGGCCGCTGGAGGGATCAGGGATCGAGAGATTTGACAAATTCGTCGGCATGTCTGTTCGACCCAGGCGGCTCTGTCTTGCTACGGTATACTGAGTCGAGATCCTGGCTCTGAAGGCGTTTCTGGCTAAGATATTGGGGTTAACATTTTGCCTCGACTAGATTTTCGGAATTTGCTCAAAATCACTTGTCAGCCTCTTGCCAAGTCTTGCATTGGCCTCGACGACGCCTCGTTGCTCGACGAAAGCGTCCCCATTGATTGGCGAGCTCGGAAGATCTTTCATCTTGCGATGGTTTTTTTTTGTTACGAAGCGAGTGCGGTAGTCTGCAAATCAGTGAACATGTATCTGAGGGAGGTTCGCCACCGCCCTATGCAGGAAGGAAGACTACCCTACAGCAGTGTCGCCGCCCATATGTATCGACGGCACAAGCGGAAGGCACGACCATGGCGGGACGTCAGTATCCCCATTGCTGAGGCTCCACGGCCTTGTCCCTTGGATGAGACTCAGCTAATCGGGCCTACTCGTTTGTGCCTGCTGACGGCTTGTGGCTGGCTGGAGCTAAGTTGCATTTGTTCCAGCATTTTGATGACACGCTTGACCGTCACTGCATGAGACTTATGCGGCGTGGGCGCAGGCGCATCGTGGATAAAATAAAGGTCCTCTTATCAGTCGCACTCCATCCTCCAAATGTGTCGATGCCACCCACCACTCAAGACATCACCTCTGAGCAATGACGGGACGGCGGCGAAAAAGCAGAAAGCGGGAGGGCGCGCCAATCAATTCCGTTTCTCCATTCTCGCGGGGCGGATCCTGCAAGATTCTGAGTAACGCAAGATGCTACAGAGTTTTCTGTTCCGACATCCAAGTGGCTCGGAAAAGAGAAAGTCATGCTCCTCACCAACAACCGAGCCTACTGTGCAACATGTTTGACGAATCGAAGTGACAGATACGAGAATCAGGAGATGGCTCCGCCTCCGGCGTGATTTCTATCGACACGCCATCGGTCATGACCTCACAGCTGGCTGGCTGGCGTCAAATTTCATGGCCTCAGGAAAGCAGAGCTGATGTGAGTGCTCATGATGCAAAATGAGTCGCCTCGTTCTCAGTATAGCGAGGAACGACGAGCGAGAGCTTGGGAATATAGAGGAAGATTGTCATTAATGGCAGGCCGCAAACGACCGGATACGATGGGTTGCTGTATGAGCAGTAGCAGATCTTCTTTCCGTGGGGGCCGAAATGGACGTCGTCATGGAGAACCGCGACCTGGCTTTTTCGGGGCTTGTACTCCGTAAGGGGTCGATGCTTTGGCGCCGTAGCATTGCTGCATTAGAACTTGCTGAAGCTAAATAATGTCGCTTGGCATGCCGCTGATTGGTGGCCAGGATGAAGAGCAAGCCAAATGTTTTCATAGCAGATGTTTCAAGTTGCGGCCGCGCTTACCCGATAAACCCCCTTTCCTTCAGCTAAGCAAGCCACATGAACCAATTTTAAATCGCCACCGTGGGAAACTTTTCACCTGGCAAAGCCCGTCAAACGTTGGCAAAGCCGTGGAACAGCTTGAGCTTGAGATGCATGTGATGTATCTGCTGCCCTGATCGTGAACACCGAGCTTGTGAGGAATCCCGAGAATGCATCGAATCGTTTGCTTTGACAAGCTTGGCATCAACTCGTTGCGATAGGGCCTTGTACTACATACATCTGGAGTTGATTGCCAATTGACAGCGGCGCGATAACAGCAAAACTTGTTCACCAGCACGATTCTCTCACTACTGCAGCCTATACGCAACTCCATATAGATGCCTCTAGATTCCTTCAATCCCTATCTACAATCGATGATCCGCAGCCAACTGACTATAATTCGTGTCTTGCCCCTGAGCATCCCTTTCAGCAGAGAAGCCTGGTGGTTCGATCATCTTGACAGCATGGAAATGCTTGGCGACGATAGAGGAGCACATGGATTGTGGGGTACGCGATATAGCGTTTGCTTGAAACTCTTGAACAGCATCAAAAGTGGATGAACAGACCCGTGTTTGGGTGGACGAAAATTCGAATTATTTTTGCCCGGAATTGCCGAGTGTTCCGAGTGCTCATGTCCAGATCAGAGCCGAGGCCGCCCGATATGTGTACGAATAGGCGCGCTCCTGATGATTAATTGATACAGTGAGGGTTCTTTTTGATCCTTGATCAAGTGATGCGACACGCAAAGCGACTCCTCATTCGTGCATGTATAACACACAAGAAAATTCGCCGCCTGACTTTTTACCGATCCCGCATCCCCCACCTTCTTCTGCCCTCGGTACCCCCCATGAGCAACGGCAGGGCAAATTGACATCGAATACACTTTGGTATTCCCACGACTGGATTCGCAGATTTTATCCGATTTTGGTGAACATCCCTGAGCTCGGATACATTCAATTGCTCGGACAATCTCGCGATGCGTCTTTTGCGCATCAGAGCGGGAGATGAATCGAGTGGTCTTGAATTCGAGGATGCGGAGGGCACGATGGACGGACGGTCCTATGCCGTCCTCTCGCATACCTGGGGAAATAAAAGAAACGAGGTCACATATAAGGACATGATAAATGGGACCGGAAAAGACAAACCAGGCTTTCGCAAGATCGAATTCTGCAGAGCGCAGGCTCTCAAGGACGGGTTGCAGTATTTCTGGATGGACACTTGCTGCATCGACAGGTCTAGCAGCGCCGAGCTTTCGGAGGCCATCAATTCCATGTTTGATTGGTATCGTCGCGCGAAAAAGTGTTACGTCTATCTGTCCGATGTACACTCCGCCGATTTTGCCCAAGAAAAGCCCTGCACGTCGGCCTTTCAGCAAAGCAGGTGGTTCACTCGAAGCTGGACACTCCAGGAGCTGATAGCGCCGCCTACAGTGGAGTTTTTCTCAGAGGAGGGCGAGAAACTAGGGGACAAAATCATGTTGAAGCAAGAGATACATTATCGAACTGGCGTCCCCATCCCGATTCTGTGCGGTCAGCTGTTGTTTCGATACAGTACAGACGAACGACTATCCTGGGCCGATGGGCGCAAGGCAAAACGTGCAGAAGATGAAGCGTATGCTTTGTTAGGTCTGTTGAATATACAAATGCCGCTCATTTACGGAGAAGGTCGAAGGAAGGCATTCGCTCGGCTCAAGAGAGAGATTGCCCAACAAGCTGAACCATTCTCTTCTTTCTCAGCATCATCATCGAGGAGCGGAGAGTATACGACGCCAACTTCACCAAGTCAAAGGCCGCTGGAGGAAGACGAGAAGATGTTCATGACTTCATCGTTCGAGAATTCCAAGCGCTTGCAACGATTCAATTCCTGGGGCGGAGTACAGAACAATATGGTAGGACACGGCCATAACTTTCCTGGGGCTCATTTTGCAGGAACGGTCTATTTCTGGTAATTACGGACAGCGTGTGTCTTGCATTCAATTGGTAGGAAGAACTATCGCGATACTTGAGAGATGGAAGTGGGTCATAATGGGTCATAACATTTATGTTATGCGAGTCATATATTAGTTCGAGATCGGACTGTTTAGCTACTCTGATCGCCTCAATAACACCTATTCTAGTAGCTGTTGAGACAACTGGCGCAAATTTAGATAGGTCTCTCCCGAGCACATGGATTCATCGCAAAGAGAAGCCAGAGGCTGAGATATGCAATCATCTTTACACAGCACTGGAAACCTCTGTGTTAGCTCTGTGTGAAGACATGATTTGGATTCAACAGATGGGTCCATCGATTATCACCGCTCCTGGGAGCCTGCGATGTTGTTAAGGCAGGCGGCGTGAACGGCATCACGGGCGTCAAGGCGTATTGCCTGGCTAGGCTTCCTGACGCATCACGCCCTGCCTCGAACAAAATCCACTATCGCAACAGCCAAGACCCTCTCCACGGGCACTGCAGAAGATAAGTCGAACAGGTATGGTTACAATTGCTTCTACCTGTCAGCCATGCTACACCTCATCAATTCGCTGCAGGGAGAGTTCCTTTGCTATTCCAAAGCTGGAATGAAGCGAATCTGAGAAGGATGTACGACGAAAAAACCCATTTTATTCCGTGCGTGGCGAGTGGCATTCCTTCGATGAGCTTCCTTCCAATGCTGCAGAGAAAAGGCTGCTGTGAACTTGATAGCGGCTCCGCGTCCCATCATCGCTGGTCGTCGTCAGCTTATCGAGAGCCTTTCAGTCAAAGTGGACAGTGCCGGCGAAATGAGCCCCAGGAAGATTGTTGCCATTTCCGCTCGCATGATTCAGAGTGCCAACACCAGCATTATTGTTTATCGTGACATTGTTGTGGGCGTTGAGATGATTTATGGGGGCTGGAGATGACAGCTCGTTTGCTGCAATCTGCAACTTCTCCTTTAGATTCTGTGGGATGTGCAGCTTTTCTGCGCACTCCAGAAATTTCTTCAATACACCTGCCACCAATTGATCCAGTGTCCCCCGTTGCCCAGACATTTGAATTGCTTCTTGGAGCGTATGGCCACGTGTAAGGGCCCCCAACATAGTCGCGCTGGCCTGCGTATACCGGCGAATCTCTCGCAACTCATCCTTACTAGCTTCCAGCACTTGTATCCCTTGACCCTGCATAGAATCAAGGGCCGTTTTGATCAGAGGTAGGTCATTGAGGGCGAGTTGAGCTTTCTGTCCGGAGTGTTCGTATGCTTTCACTGTCCTGTCATTATTGGCAGCTTTGATGCTGTCAATGATGGAGCGTTCAACTTCTTCAACGGTATTGCGAATGTTTGTTGGTTCCATTCTCGAAAAATGAACTGAAGAATGCTTGAGCGAGGCAATAGAGAGAGCTCGAAGCCTAAGGCGATGGATGCGGATCTCGAAAGAAATCTGGATGCAAATAACAAGCATGAAGAAAGAACAAAGAGATCGACGACGACCACAAGAGCTAGAGCCGTCTTTATACTTAGCGGCCCTATCGAATTGACCTGCTCCAATGATATCTGTATAATGCAAAGGGAGGGAGGGGGACCATGGGTAGAGTCGCATGCAGCTTGCAGTGCCTCTACACGCATCAGTGCTTGAGGATAAGCACGTAGCATACCGCCCTTCGCGGCGGCCACAGCAGGGAGAGCTAGTAAGTAGAGCTCGCCATGCAAAGTTACAGTCCTGGATGCGTTATTTAAGAGGTGCCTATGTTCTCGGCCTAGTTTCGAACTCCGGATATGGTGAACTTAACTCATCAGCCCGCACATCGGTGGGACAAAAGAGGCCAACGGCGCTGCATCATAAGCGCACTGACTCGGACACACGGGCTGATACAATATTCGGAGAAGTTAGCGAGTTCTGACATCGTCATTCTGGATATTTCTTGCCGCCTCATCACACCGGTGAAGCACGATCTAGCTCAAAGTCATAGATGTGATGCATGGGCTGGACATTAGACGAGACGATGTGACCTTTGATGTACGCTGACAAGCTCATGTCACGTAGCATGCTGCGGATAAGTCTGCTACCATGCCGCCTTGATAGGACCCCCAATCATTCAGATAGTCCTCTGTCGATGGCTAGTGTCGCGGGCTTCAAAAATGTCTTGGTTTTGGGTTGGATCACGGTATGGTGGTGAATTCCTTGATCAGGGTAAACACCATGGGCCATTCTGCCTGTTTGGGGACTTAGCCGGCCGTCTCGTACCACGGCCACTTGATTTCCATTCATCGTGCGGGGATTAGGAGTAATGATGGGCCACTTGCATGGCACACTGCATCTCGGTCGCCTGGACTTGTCCCTAGGCTGTTCTCCGAAGTTCGTGGTATCCTTCTGCTATAGCTTCATGTAAGTCACCAAATACTCGCCACTTGCAGGGCGGTGGCTCAAAGGATCAAACTTAATCAGCACGTCGATAGATCGTAGCGACACATGTATGCATATGTCGTAGCCAACATCTTCCATTACAATATGCTTCTTCTCGGGACAGAAAGCAGATGCTTGTGTCTTTCCTTGCAGCAGGTCACCGCGTCGCGATGACGAGGCGTTGTTGTTGTGCTCAAAGAATGCGGAATCCGAAGTGATCGGCACATAATGCACATCTACCTCGTCATGCAGCCAGGATGGCCGGAGAATAATTGGATCGGGATGCCAGCTGAACAACAAAGCTACGTCAGCCTTATCTGTCTTGTGGGTAAGCATTGAGATCAGCATGCACGCGCGGCGGTAGCACTGAGAGTAGATCGTTTGCTGACCGGTGCCAGAGCGAACAGTATGAGCCGCATCAGGACTTTTTGGGGGGTTTTGGCTGGCCCCCTCTCTGAAGCGTGGCGTCACCAGTCTCGTGTCGTTTTGAAGCCCTCCCCAAAGTGCCCTGATTCTGGTTCAAAGGGGATGGCAACAAGGAACGAGATAGTCCTGTCTCGGGATGTTTTTTTTTTGTAACCGTTCCTCGGTGTTCAATGACTCAGAACGTCGGTGCTAAGACTCAAGTCAACAACGCTTCGGGAGGCCATGTAAATGTGAGCCAGGGCAATGGCAATGCCTTTCCTGGAGCTACCTTTCATGGACCAGTATTTTTCAACCATGGTATGGATGAGCATAACATGAATTCGAAATAGGTGGTTTGCCGATTACTGATGCGTCCACAGGCAGCAAGGAAGAGTCAGATACGGCACGCGAGTGTCTGAGGTCTTTGTATTTCCCTGAGATGAACGACCGCGTCGAAAGTATCAGTGATGCTGCCACAGGAACGTGTGACTGGATATTGGAGCATGAGATTTATTCGAAATGGACTGACGGCCTGCTCTGGATCAAAGGTCCGCCAGGTTCTGGAAAGTCGACATTACTTCGATATGTTATTGAGCACGCGAGGAGTCATTTTCAGAAACCTTTAGTCCTGTCGTTCTTCTTCAGTAAGCATGGAACTGCACGCCAAAGAACGTCTTTAGGTCTTTTCCGGTCGCTCCTGTATCAGCTAGGAGGCTCGCCGAGCGCCTTGTCAGACGTCTTCGATGCTTTCAAGCAACGATGTGAAGAGCTAGGCAAACCCGAAAAAGCCTGGTATTGGACGGAGCGAGAGATACGCGATTATTTCAGGGCTTCACTCGTGAAGGTTCTGAAATCGCGACCGCTCTGGCTGTTTGTTGACGCGCTTGACGAATGTGACGAGGATGAAGGGAGACGGGTCTTCAAGTGGTTCGAGTCCTTGGTGCAGATGCTCTTGTCTGTGTTACCATCGGAATCGAAAAAACTCCGTATATGCTTCACCAGTCGCATTTATCCGAACCTGGGGGAAAGCGCGTTGGAAATACACGTCCACAAAGAAAACGAGAACGATATCAGAAGGTTCCTTGTGGAACAACTCTCTCCACTTGACCAGCCAATGCGATGTGCCGTTATCGATCATATCATGAAACGCGTCAATGGCATCTTCTTATGGGCTCAGCTCGTTGTGAGGTGGCTGCTGCAAAAAAGGTCACGTGGTAGAGATCTTTGGGACGAAACAGCCGAGATCGCACGAGGACCTTCTCTTGTTGATTTCAATCATGTTTACGAAGAACTGGTCAAGACCATGGACTGGGTCTCACACAGGCTCATGTTGTGGGTGTGTCTTGCGACGCGCCCATTAACATTGCAAGAAGTGTATCATGCGATGCTCATTGAGACTAGCGACGACACGCGGTTATCTTTCGAATATGACTTGAGAAACAGCCTGACCTCAAGTCGTGAGATGAAGAGACGAGTTCTAGCGCTTAGCCGCGGTCTGATTGAGGTTACACCTGACTCATCTGACAGAATGAACGTCCAGCTCATCCACCATACAGTCAAGGACTTTGTCGTCTCGCACGGCCTCTATACTTTGGAAAGTAAGCATGGGATCCCAAGAGGCAACCTGGAGGGAAAGGCACACTACCACCTGGCCAAGATCTGTATACGATATTTAACGACGGGGGGGCCCGCTCGAACCCATGTCAGAGACCCTAGATCGGCCGGGCCTTTGTTGGGGTACGCGATAGAGTCGTGGGTGGTTCATGCAAAGCAGAGCGAACTCAGGGGCGTGGCTATAGACAATCTTCTAAATCGGTCCTCAGAGGCATTCATTCAGTCATGGGCGCGGCTTTATCATGAATTGGCGCCCAACCAATCCGATTGCCCGCCCGACAGGTCGAGAATGTTACACATTGTTTCTCGCCATGCGTTGCTTGGGCCACTGCGGGCCTTGCTCCATGAAGCTGGTTGGGCTGGCAATGATCTCGATGCCCAAGACGCGACTGGTCGAACGCCGTTATCGCACGCGGCTGAAAAGGGCCACACGAGTGCTGCCGAGCTGTTACTAGGGATGGGCGAGACTGGCTTTGCCAAATTTCTGATCGACTTTGGTCGACTGCTGGTTGGATTAGGGGTCGATATCGACTCGGAGGACCGTGATGGTCGCACGCCTCTATCGTGGGCTGCTAGCGGGGGCCATGAAGATGTCGTGCAGCTGCTTCTCACGCATGGCACCAACGTGAACCAGGAGGACAAACTTGGCTGGTCGCCGTTGTCCTTTGCCAATGAGAACGGGCATCACGGCGTCGGGAGGCTCCTGCGAGAGATGGGTGCCAGGCCGGTTGCCCGCACCAGACATCTCTCACCGTCTGGAGCCCAGTCAGGTCGGGATTGTTCCCCAGCGCGGACACTGGGGACTGCAAATTGGCCGATGTGAGGAGGGCTTGGCGTTGTTGCCCTTACATGGGGGTAAGGCAAAAACAAGCCATTGTGAATCATGATGGAGAGTACGCAATGTCGAGAGTTGTGGGGGATCAAAAAGCCTATTCCTTCGATTTTTGGGGTCGTTGAAACGATTTCCGATCCATCTTGTGTCGGATCAAACAACATATTTCTTCGATTTGAGGTCGTGCGAACAATTTCTGATCCATCTTGCTGATGCTCGTTGCCGTCATGTCCCATCAAGGCAACAGCGCCAAATGCTGCACCCCGACTCGCTGTGCTTCCTCGTTCAAGAACTCAATTTCAGATTCCGCCAAGGGAATACCCGACTGAAGCCTTTCTTGCTCTGTCAACTGCTCCATCTCCCCAGGGAAGTAGATCCTGTCCACACCCGCCGCCTTGTCCGCTCCAACCACCCTCTGATACAGACACCCCATCCTCCCTTTGAAATCCTCCAATGTCATGAACAAATCAGGCTTGATAGCAACCAGGAAGTGTCCCACATCAGCAGGTCTGCTCGCATCGTAAGGCCCAGCGACCTGTCCCGCAAAGGCTGCACCCGAAAGGACACCAGAGAAGACGTCCATCATAACGGCCAGGGCCGAGCCTTTCGGCCCTCCCATGGGCAACATGACGCCCTGCAGCGCCTCCTCGGGATCATCCGTCGGACGACCCTCCTTGTCCAGCGCCCAGTCGAGAGGAATCTTCTCACCGCGCCGCTTGGCTTTATAAATCTTGCCCCGGGCTGCCACCGAGGGAGCCATGTCCAAGATAAAGTTGGGCGGTGCACCACACGCAATGGGTGAGACACCCAAGAGCTTACTCTTTCCTCCAAAGGGGGGAAGTGCAGGACTGGAGTTCGTAAACACCAGACTCATCATGTCTGCATCCAGAGCCTGCTGGACCACCCACGCCGACATGCCAAAATGATTGGAATGCTTGACGCTGGCCATGCCGATGCCGTACATCTTGGCTGACTCAATGGCTGTCTTCATGGCCAAATGGGTCGACACGAAGCCGAAGCCGTTGTGGCCGTCAATTTGGGCCACGACGGGAGTGACCTGGTGGACGGTGGGTTGGGCTGATGGATTGAGCACGCCCTGGCGGATGCGCTCCATGTACGAGGGGATTCTGTTCATTCCATGCGTGTCGACGCCCCGGAGATCAGCGGCTACGAGGCAATTGGCCACGGTCAGGGCATGATGGGCGGGTACGCCGTTGGCTTTCAGGATGTCTGCGACGAGACGTTTGGCCTCGGACGGGTGGACACGCCTCAGCGATTGCTCTGGCTCCGCAGACGACATCGTTGTTGTTGTTGTGCTGTAAGTTGTGTCCAGATGATTTGGTGAGTCAGAACATCGTGGATGGGGAGAAAGCGCACGGTTCCTTGAGTAATAGCAGAGAATTTTACGCGACAGCTTTGATGATGTCAAAAAGGCCCCGAGCTATTTATCTACATGCTCCAAAAAGGTCACTTAGTTGGTCCTCGTGCTGTCAAAGCGGGCCAGCGCAACAACAGCGAGCGAAATCGTCTAAGCCATTCCCCCCCAGCCCGAGCCGTCTAATGAACCAGACACCCATCTAAGAATCCCCAACCATCGTTCTACCCCTTTTGCTGTCGAGATCATCACAAAGGCAATCCCGGACCTGTCCCTCTCACAAACTTGGTGTGTTGTGCCAGCGTCACCGGCTTCTCCGTGCCGTCCTCGTCGACCTTGTTGATACGTATTGTCACAAATGCCAGATTCCCACCCACCCGCTCTGCTTTGCTGTGGATAACGACGGTATCATCCGCCTTCGCCGCCGACAGGAAGCTCAGATGCATGTCGACCGAGGCGCCCGTCTTCTCGCGCAGATCATGCGAACAAATGGCTAGACCGGTGACGAAGTCGACGATAGTGGCGCTCACGGCTCCATGTAGAGCTCCTTTGCTGTTGAGATGCAGAGCCGACAGCTTCAGATGAAGCGTCACGGTGCCGGGAAGGACGCTGACGAGATGGATCTCGGGGAGGATGAGGCCGTAAATGGGCGACTTTGCGCGGAGCTCGTCCATCAGAGATTGAACCTGGGCGGTCCGACTTGGCTCGCTGCGCGTCATTGTGGAATTTCTGCTGATCAGGGGGGATGCTCGCGATTGAAACTGTCATTTCTGGTGATACCAGACTGTTTTCCATTGTCCAGCGACAGCGGATTCCGCATACAGTTTTCGACACTGTCTAATTCACACTGTACTGGCCCTTGGCAAGGTCGTCCAATTTACGTGTGGCTGTTGCGAACGCGCACCTCATGGCCACCAACCAAGAGAGAAATTCTCCTCTCGCCGACTGGCCGCTCTTCCTTGCTCAAGGCTCGTACAAGATCATCCACATCAGAAGCATCAAACCGCCATCGAGTGCTCCAACAGACTTTGTGTCTTCAGCTGGGGTGACTGGAGACTGAACAATTTCTGTGACAACCAGACGTGGGACATGTTCCACGGAAAGCCAAAGCCGTCTTATTCCTCCCTCCTCTGCAGTGCTGGCAAGCAGCACAACATGCTTGATGGAAACATGACGATGGAGGTTGAGTGCGACTGATTCATGAAGATAGCTCTGTACTGGACCGCGGGGGACCAGCCCACGGAATCACGACAGCGTGTGGACGAACCGGCCAGTTCAGCAGCCATTACTCGTGGAGAACTTCTGTGTGCAAGGCTGGGGTGACTCTTTCATTGTACCCCCATTTTCGGGAGGTGTGTAGACGGGTGGTTGGGGAGTGGATAGACGATATTGAGAGGGTTTGGTCGCCAGCAAAAACACATTCGCACAACAAACGCCATGGCTAGCGGACGACCCATGATGACTGAGTCAGCCGCATCAGAAACAACCACAGACAGTGCTCGGTAGTTTCTGGTATGCGAGGTTAGACACCATTGCGACAGGGACGCTTTGGCCATGCTGTTCATCTACGCCGTTCAATCTGCTGAACAGTCGTTCAGGTACCCAAGGAGTCGGGAACATTATGCGTAAGTGGACGGGCGTAGCCTCGCGTTGCCCAGACTGACGTGGCTAGTGTGACGAGCACGTCTCTGTGGCCGTTCGTAGAAGATGTGACTCGGTTTGACTTGGACATGGATGACGCCGATGGAGGGCTGTTCGCGCGCCTTGGTGTTTGATGGAATTGGCAATGGCTAGCTGTCGGGATGGGCAGCATCGCGGCAGAGAGTGAGGCCTTTCATCGTGACACACTCGTTGCCAACGGCATGTTCCGCCATGGATTACCCCGCCGGGTGGGAAATCGAGCCACTCGACACCAATAGCTCATGTGTGCAGCCCACTACGAATCGAGTGAAGGGTTACGGTGAAGGGTTCTTATCGACAGACATGAGCGGGGTCGAAATGGCTGGGAACATGAGAGAAGTCGGGACACAAAACAGTCACGTTTGGTGATATATGTCAAGTACACATGTATGCAAAATCGGCAAAAGCAGACCATCGTCCCTTCGCACGCTTGCACTTTGATCGTTGTTGTCACCTCCCCTCTTGCATTGCCGTCTTGCTCGTCCATCTCGCTTCTAGAATCGGTGTACGTGCTCGACAGACACCATGAACCTCACTCTCCCCCGCAAGCCCAAAGTTCTTGCCGCCCTACCTTCCAATTCCATCTTCGTAGTCGCCCTCCTCATCGGCGTCAATCTCCTGACATGGGCTGCTGTCGCCATCGCCCTGCATTTTCACCCGTCGCTCATTTCTGCCGCGGTGCTCTCCTACACGCTCGGGCTACGCCACGCTCTTGACGCAGACCACATCTCAGCGATAGACCTCATGACGCGGCGTCTTGTCAGCCTCGGCCAGCGTCCCGCAACGGTAGGCACTTTTTTTTCCCTCGGCCACTCGACAATCGTGATTGTTACCTGCGTCGTGGTGGCCGCCACGAGCGGCGCCCTGCGGGACCGGTTTGACGGTACGTTGTTCAGAGCCGTCTTATTGCACCGACTTGGTTTTGACGGTGACCACTAAGACTTCACTCGCATCGGCAACATCATCGGCACGGCTGTTAGCGCAACCATGCTCATCATTCTCTGTGTCTCGAACGCGTACATTCTTCGCACGCTCATCCAGTCCCTCCGAGCTGAGCTCGCCCGCCGTCGCTATCCAGAGCACGTCGCCAGCGCTCCTGAATCTCTCCCGACACCAGCCCGCCTGACGCGCTTCCTCCTCAAGGCCATCGATCGCCCCTGGAAGATGTATCCTCTGGGCGTCGTCTTTGGTCTCGGCTTCGACACCTCATCTGAGGTGGCAATTCTCGGCATTTCCAGCCTTCACGCTCTGAAAGGAACGAGCATCTGGCTGATTCTCATTTTCCCCATTCTGTTCACGTGTGAGTTCATCTTTTCGTTGAAGACATATTCTGAAAGCCATAGCTGATGCATCAAAGCCGGCATGTGCTTGGTTGATACTCTAGACGGAGCGTCCATGCTGGCTTTGTATACTTCGAATGCCTTTTCCAGGGATGTCATCGCTCTACTATACTACCAGATCGTACTGAGCGGCATCACTGTACTCACGTCGGCTTTTGTCGGTATCATCCAGGTGCTGTCGCTTGTCCAGAACGTTGCCGAGCCAGAGGGCCCGGTGTGGGACGGGGTGAGTGCTATTGGCGATCATTTTGACATCATCGGGGGGA
This sequence comes from Aschersonia sp. MBC 877, assembly GCA_030787035.1. Taxonomy (NCBI): domain Eukaryota; kingdom Fungi; phylum Ascomycota; class Sordariomycetes; order Hypocreales; family Clavicipitaceae; genus Aschersonia; species Aschersonia sp. MBC 877. The sequence goes on from JARJUA010000273.1 coordinate 19,704, forward strand.
GCATCTGTGGCGTCTTTCTCCTGGTGGGAATCGTTGCAGTCATTTCATACGGACCATGGAGGCGGCGACTGGACCGTCGTCAGAGCCTGGCCGTTCCAACTGAGGAGGACGTGGATCAACTTCCCCAGGGGCCTGCATCGCCATCAAACCAGCCAAAGGGATCTCAGCCATTGGGCGTGCCAACATGTCTCGTCTCGGAGATTGAAGGCCAGAGCCGTGCAGATTGAACACGGGTGGATGGAAAGACGCATGTAGCATGCTGTTGTTTGTGGCCAAGTATTAGTACTCAGAGCAGTCCTCTCCTCCGCGCCTCGCGGCCCCAGCAGCCAGATGACCGCAGTGCCATCTCACGGCTACGTTGGTTGTAGAAGATGTGATCGGCATCTGTTTTGGGTAAATCCCAATGAGCCCATGATCACGTCGCAAGGTGTGTAGATAACGGATTGTGTCATCTATACATCGAGGTATTCGTAGACACACAGCACTTTTTAGATGAGCAAGACAGCGACTGCCTGGTACCCCTCTTATCTGAAGCGGCAAGAGCTAGAGAGGTCTGGTGCTGCCCGCCCCTGCCTCTTCAACCCGAACCGACCAGACTCCACCTCGCGCCCCGCAGGCTCGGGACCCCCCGACCTCGAAAGGTTGGCTGTTTTATACTTTTGCATCCTACATCCGCCGCGTGGATTCGCAACGGCGCCGCGAGTTTTTGTTGTCATTATGTCGTGCGCCGTTGTCCCGGCTACGTCAGGGCTTGATCTCGTATCTCTCTCGTCTTTAAAAACTGCCCCGTTCCTGGAAAGGACATCCGACATCGAAGCTGATTCCTGGGCCACGACACAGCATCATGGCCGCCTCCCCGGTGCCATCGTCCCGTCGCAGCGCGGCTTCGTCATCAGGCTCCCTCAGACGCTCGGCCGAACAGGACCCTGACGCTCAAACCATCTCCGTCGACACTCTGGTCAATCACCTCTTGGTAGCCAAACGATCCCTGTCGTCCATGAACCAGGTTCTCCGTGCCAATGAGCTGGCCACCTCGGCCCGCCAGTCTCACGAAGAGACATTACTATTGGCGGCTCAGACTGCCTTTGTTCGCGGCTCGATCCTTGATCAAGTAGCTATACTCGTGCGCGTCAGGAAAAGTCTTCAGAAGTCCTGCGACTGGGGCAAAAGAGATTTTCAGAAGCTGGTCAAGACAATGGATGACGTAGATGGTAACTTGACCAGTACCATGGAAATGCTCCGTGGCACCAGCGTCCAGATTGCCTCACCTTCCCAGGACACAGAGGACAAAAGCTTGATGTCTTTTGTCGACGAGAATAGCGTGCATGGTATACGAGAAGCGATGAAGCAAAGTTTGCAGGGGCTACAGGTAAGTCCTTGGAAATGGACCAAGCATACTCGCAGTGCATGTCGCTCATCATCTGCAGAACATACAGCAATCGTTCGACGGAGACCTTTCGCGATTCGAGACAGACATACGAAATCTGCGGCAAAAGATTCTCACTGAATCACCGTTGCCCGATACACGCGATGACGTCTGGTCGACCGCCGCGGCGTCCCTGCTCCTCATGGACGAGCACTCGACGGCCATGGCGTCGCTTCTCGCCTCGCTGACGCAGCACTTCGACATGTGCGTCACGGCCGTTCGAACGACCGAGGGCGCGGCAGCTCTGGCGCTCCGCAAAGCAGCCGAGGTCACCCAGTCACAAAGCAGCGACGGCGTCTCGATATCGGGCGTCATCGCCAAACAAGAGTCGCAGGTGTCTGATTTGGAGCCCAAGACGGCACAAGACCGAGACGAAATGCTCAAGGTGGTGATCCAGGATGCCGACGAAGTCGACGGCGTCGTACGCGAGATACAAGACCACCTCGAAGCTACCGAGATGGAATTCAAAGCACTGCGCAAGCTTGGCGACGGGACCAGCAACTCGTACGCAAGCATCATGCAATCGTTCACGCTGCTAGGAGAGCTCGGCGATCGACTGACCGACTACATGGCGGCCGAGGACGATTTCCGGCAGCGATGGGACCTGGAGAAAGAAGGCGTCTTTGGCAGGTTGGAAGAAATGAAAGTGATGAGGGACTTTTACGAGAAGTACGCCGGAGCGTACGACAGCCTCGTCATGGAGGTGGCGAGGCGAAGATCGATCGAGGAGCGCATCCAAGGCATCTGGCACAAAGCACAAGAAGCTACAAACAAGCTGATTGAGGCGGATCGGGCATCGAGGGAAGCCTTCCGACAAGACGTTGGCGAGTATCTGCCGACGGACCTCTGGGCAGGCATGCAGAGCCCAGGCAAGAAATGGACTGTCGTCGAGCAGCAAGACGATGAGGCGGACGCGGCCAGCGTGATGCACAAAGCATCGTCATCGGCGGCCGCCATGGCTGTTAGTAGGGCTGAGAAGGGCGACTCGGAATGAGATGAGCGCGACTTGCCTGCGTTTAGACAGCATGTCTTGGCTCGTGTACGGTGTGACCTTCCCCCCCTTGATAACAAGCTTGGGGTTTTGTAGTGACCTATCGTACGGTCTTCCCCTCCCCCCCTGTATAGTGTCATCTGTGATCGCCCACTCCACAAATCTGGCACTGCTGCCCGGGCCTTTCCGAGTCAAAGTCAACGTGCCGTCGTCGTGTCTGCTTCGCAAATCTCAGCGAGGTTGTGTAACGTCCTGCTGCAATTTCTGGTCATTCCTCTGTATACCCAAGAAGCTCTGGTACATGCCGCTGGACAGTTCACTGGTGTGCGCAGTTCAATCTAACGGATCCTGCCCGGGATGCTCGCGATGAAGACGTGGACAATGCGGCTCAAAAAGGGCACAGCAACATTTCGCGCTGACTCCATGTTCCGCTTCAACCCCCATGGTGCTTATCAACGTCGGAAGGCGCTACTTCGCCATGTCTCTGCAGGCATGTAACCCCAGAGCTAGGTGGTGAGCAAAGTGGCTGGCCGTTGCCAGCTGGCAGCACATAAGTTGGCGTCGCACCAGCTGTCGAGCCTTGATGAGAGGCTATGGTAACCGGACCAGCCCCGCTCTGCTTGCGTCACGGCTGAGATCACCATCGCTCCTTCTCTAATGAGAAGTCAGCCAGGCCATACATGCCATAGTGCTGATTATTTTCCCTCCTTCATCCATGCCGTATCCCCTCCTTTGATTCGGCATCTGTCCGCATAATTCTCCTGTCCTGAACTCTCATCGAAAAGATGAAGTCTCAAGGCCGTCTCCTTCTCCACATGGGCCTGTTGGGGCTGGCCCAGGCCCACGACGACAAGGTCGGGGCCAGTGACTGGACATGGGATGCTCTCACGCCGAAGCCCGATCTGGAATACCATGACTGCTACGGCGGTTTCCAATGCGCTCGCCTCCAGCTGCCACTGGACTGGAAGAACACGTCAGATGCGCGCACGGTGGCCATCGCCGTCATCAAGCTCCCCGCGCGGGTTGCGGACGACGATGCGACTTTTGGCGGTTCCATCTTCACCAACCCTGGGGGACCTGGCGGCTCGGGCGTAGACCTGCTCGTCGGCAGAGGTCGGGCGCTGCAAGACTACGTAGATCGCCCGGGCAAGCGACACTATGAGATGGTGTCGTTTGACCCGCGTGGCGTGGCCAACAGCAGGCCGCTGGCCAACTGCTACCCCGGTGCGATGCTGGCGCGGGACGCGTTTGCCCTGGAATCCCGGGGTCTGCCGGGCACTTTCCAGGACGGTGCGGCTGTGGCCTACGCTTTGGCGCTCCAGGACGGCTTTGGTCATCGCTGTGAGGCTGCTGAGAAGACGGGAGCCAATGGAGGGGACATCTTTGGCTTCATGGGCACGCCCAGCGTAGCGCGAGACATGGTGGAGATGGTAGACAAGATCGATGACTGGAGGAAGAAGCACGCCGCCACGGACAATAACGGGATGAGGCCAGAGCTGAGAAAACGAGCCAATAAGCACGATGACGATGACGTGCCGCGGCTGCAGTATATTGGCTTCTCGTACGGCACCGTCTTGGGCAACTTCTTTGCTTCACTGTTCCCGGAGCGTGTCGGTCGTCTCGTGCTGGACGGTGTTGTCAACTCGAACGACTTTAGCAGCGGCGACGGCTGGCTGTCCAACACGGTCGACGCCGATGCCATCATCGACGGCCTGTTCTCCGGATGCTTCGAGGCCGGACCCGACCAGTGCGCGCTCGCGCGTCCAGACGACAAAGCGGCGGCGGCCATCCGCACCCGTGTCTGGAACTGGATCGACCACCTCGACAAGGCGCCCATCACGGGTCTCTCGCGCTTGGGTGGTTCCATCATCCTCACGGGCAACGACATTCGCGTCTTGTTGGGCATGGCGGCCTATACACCGCTCCAGTCGTTCCGAATTGTCGCGCGGACCCTGGACGACGCCATGCGCGGCCACAAGCTCCAAGACGTCTTCTCCCTTGTCGAACAAATTGGTTACGGGGGTCCCTTACAGAGCGCCTGCCCGCTGCCCAACCAGCCCGCGTTTCCCGATCTGCTCGCCCAAGGCGTTGATGGCCAGCACGCCGTGGTCTGCGGAGACGGCACCGACCTCACCAGCAGGAACGCGTCGTGGTGGCAGGCCTACCAGGCGAAGCAGATCGCGCAGTCGTCCGTTATGGGCCAGTGGTGGACTACCATCCGGCTCCCGTGCTCCCGGTGGCGCCTCAAGTCCAACTGGGTCTTTCGCGGACCCTTCACCTCGCCCGAGCCCAGCAGGAAGGGCAAGGTCGAGAGAGGCAGGCCCGCAGCGCCGCTGCTGTTCTTGAGCAATCGCCTAGATCCTGTGACGCCGTTGAGAGCGGCGCGGACCATGGCGGCGCAGCATCCAGGCGCCAAAGTCGTGGTACAGGAGGCCATGGGCCATTGCGCCGTCGGTTCGGCCTTCAGCCAGTGCACCAAGGACATTGTCGCCGAGTACTTCGATTCGGGCGAGGTGCCGGACGAGGAAACGTCTTGTGAAACCGAGTGCGGGCCGTGGGATGTTGAGTGCAGCGGCGCGTGGGCGGAGACGTGGCACACGAGGCGCTTTCCGCTGGCTGTGTAGGGGTTACTGGGTATAATGTCGAGGTCGAGATCGAGGTCGAGGAGGGGAGGTTGATGGCTGGCGTGCTCCTCCTGCAATGTTCAGAATGGAAAGCCAGGAACCTTTCGCCCCGTCCCGTCTCCTGCCTTTGCGAAATGCGTTTCCCATTCTCCCCTCCTTGCTCATATTTCGGGCTGAAATGAGAAAATCCAGCCGTTTCTACCCCTTCGGACTGCCCTGCTCCTTCTCCCTCCTTTTTCACTCTTTCTCCCATGGACCAGAAAGACACTCACTGCAATTTGCCAATGTATTCACGAGCCAGAGATCATATATCAAGTGGGCCAATCTCCACATCCAGCATTGTCTTTTCCATTTCTCGTGCTCACGAGCAGAGCAAACACGCTTGGATACACGACAGCGAACATGACATGAAGTGCTTGATTGTATGACTTACGAGTTCGGGCACCGAATCACAAACCGCTTTGCAAAATACGACTTTCGGTTCGTCTGTGCACGTCTGAATTATGTACATGCGGCTGACGCAGTGACCATGTGTCCGTCTTGGCCCGCTGAGCAGTTGACCGCTCTATTGGGACTCCGTATGTGCCGACGGCTTAGTTCACGCTGCTCGCGACTCCCAGAGCGAAGGTCCAATCCACGGCCCGACACTCACCGGGTGTGCGTGACCGGTCATGCCGCGAAGATCATAGTGCCCCTCCCGTAGAGTGATGCTGTGGCGGCGTGGTACTTGCGAGTAGAAGAGCGGAGGCAATGAGCATTGTGGTTCTTGTTCTTGACGGGGGGGGAGCTGGTGTGCTTTGTGACGAGGTCGATTGGTGTAGATGGGTGTGTTGGATTTGGGGGGGCTTGTCACGGTTCATGATAGCAATGACGGATTGTTTGGGTGTCCGCACTCGGTACAGCTGATGGTATCTAGTATTTCTAACGCAAAGCCTGTGTGCCGTTGCAGTCTTTCATACGACAGCCAAAGGGGTAACCTTGAAGTAGGGCGTCAAAGAACATTTCTAACAAAGGCCCATCGTGACGAGGGATACATGTGCGCTGTGACGCAGTGCCGTCCTGGTCTATATCGACTCTTTCGTCGAGTGAATCCCACGTGCGAAGTCTGGTGATGAGCGTTGCGAATGACCAGCACTCTGCTGCCATCCGAACCAAGTGATTCCCCTCGCGGGATATCTAGTGACGAACGATACGAATGACCAGCACTCTATTGCCATCGGAGCCGGGAAGGCTAAAGGAGCATATATACGGGATGAGACAACGGCAAATGCTGTTCCATTCCTTCACTATGGCGCCGCGAGGAACAAAGAAATACAACGGGCGCGCCATGAGAAAACCGTATATATATATACAAAGCAAACACAACAGAAAGACCCATGACATTAGGAGACCCTGAGGTCACGCTCGCTCTCTGATAAGCATGCTAGGGCGCATCGCGGCGCAAAACCACCCAGGCATCCCCAGGAGGATCATCTGCGTCCTCCTCAGTATCTTCCTGCTGAACCGTGTCGTCGAGCTCCGCGTACGTCAGGCAATCGTATTCGGCGGCGATGTCCTCCAAAAATTCAGTAGCTTGGCGTGGGTCAATGTCTTGCGAGCCTGTTAGCTCGTAAATTATACGCAGTAGAGGCTGTGCATCGCCGGCACCCCGCCGCGAGCCTTGGTCGGCGGCGACGCGGCCTTCGGGTCCGTTCATGGCCACAATACATTGAGCAAGGGTGTCGTCTTCCGCGCCCAGGTCAGAGAAGGACAGGTCGAGGCGGAGGGGTTCATCAAAGTGTTTGTCGCCTTTGGTGGGCTTGCGTGACCGCTTCGAGGGACGGATGGTGTAGACGGGTTCCTCGTGCTGGATGCTGTTGAGGTCGAACCTCTTTGCACCTCTGTCCGACTCGTCGTCGTAGAGCAGTCCCATTCGGTAGAGCTCGGCTACTTGTTGGTCCTCGGTGACGGGCTCCTGGCGTCGGCGGACGTAGATCTTGTTGCCTTTGGATGTGGATGCCACGCGGAAGGCATCCTCCCGCTCGAGCGTGGGTCGCCGTGCCAGGCGGGAGGCATCAGACGGAAGGCCGATCTCGCTGTAGGCGAGGCTCATACCCTCGTCTTCGTCTGGCAGATGCAGGCTGCGGGGAGCGCGGATGTCTTTATGGCTTCCAAATTGCCTGTACGCTCTGCAATCCAAGTAGACCTTGTTCTCGAGTTGGGGCCGCAGGCTCGCTTTGTCTATCCGAATGACGTCATCTTGACTGAAGACGGACGTGTCGATTTCCTCGATATTGTTGGCCAGGTGTTTGGCGTGCGCACGCACGAGGTGGTTGGTGGTACGGTGTTGCGGCTTGAGGACACGTCGACCATGGTGATCGCGGACGCGTGGCAGGACGTGCTCGTCGGTGCAAGGCTTGGAGAGGGGAGCCATGATTGGGAAGCTGCTGCGATTATTCGACTTTCTGATGTCTGATAGGGTTTCGATGACGGGTATGGCGTCCAAAGATATGAGGAGGGGGGAGACAACGATAGGGAAGTGCAATGAGGGCAGAAGGAGACTGACTGGTAGAGGGAACCCTGCTGGACGAGCATGTCACTGCGGCATTTATGTGGGCACAGACACAGACGACGGCCGGGGGTCATGAGGTGGATGACGTGCGCCCGTGCCGGTTCCTGCTTGCCAGTTCTGTTCCTGCCCGTCGCTGCCAGCCGTCGCGAGTGGGTGAGTGAGTGAGTCAACGCCGCTCGGGCTAGTCCTTGAACAGACGGATGCGGGGCTCGGGCCCTGGCCAAGATAAGCTGCGACTCACGTCAGCGCGCCTTTCCGTTTCCGAGGACCGACCAGGACCTGGCCTAGGCATTCCGGTCGTATCTGGAAGGAGGGACGGAGTTTGGTAGGCAGACTGGGAAGATGCGTCACTACCTACCTACCTAGGTATCTAAGGTAGGTAGTCACGCAAGAAACGTGGACAACTTCTGGTCTCACCAGTCCATCTGTGCCTGCCGTACTTACCACCACCCAGGTACTTGCGGCTCTAATGCAGAGCTGTAAACGCACGCAAAACGGGCATCATCAGTCAGTCACCCACCGAAATCTGAAGAATCCGCAGGGTCCTTGTTCGTATTGGGTGAGGTGGTGCGTGACTCGGCAGCATGGGGGGGGGGGGGGGGGGGGGGGGGGGGGGGGGGGG
>JARJUA010000274.1:0-44358 GCA_030787035.1 Aschersonia sp. MBC 877
CCCCCCCCCCCCCCCCTTTGGAATGAACACGGCGTCCAAGGCAGAGGAGAGCCCTTCAGCCTTTGCCTTGAACATGCACATGTACTCCGTAAAGTGTACCCCTGGAGAAGGCGAGAACTACGATTGACTGCCCACTTCCCCACGTCCCCCCACAGACATCTATAGAGGCACGAATGTGTGCTCTAGTGGATAGAATCGATTGATTGAAGGAGGAAAATATTGTGCCAGCCTGCTGCTCACTAATTGGGCTGACAAATGTGGGTCAGGGATGGAATCCTGCCACAACAACATCAATGTGAGTCTTCAGCGAAGGCCTGCTGTCAGGGCGAACGGCTCCTCGCTTCGTTGGGCCTTCGATGAGATGAGATTTTGCCGATCAATGCATGGTCAAGTCATGGTAGAGATGCTGCCATCATTGCTTCTTGCGACAGCCTCCTCATCCGAGTCTCACTTCCGCGGCCAACATCCGTCGGCATTTCTCTTCATCTTCTTTCTTCTTCTCCTCTCTTTCCTTTCATTTCCTTCATTTCCTTCCCCTCTTCATCCATTCTCCCTCCCCTGATCGTGGCGGCGGCCGGGTTGGGCTATAGGTGCTAAACAGCCTGCGGCTTCTTGCCTTGTAGCTACCATGACGCAAGAGACGGCATGTCAGACTGCACGGGAGAAGAGACCTTCATAGAAATGTTTCGTCGTCTTAGACATTGTCGAGACATTGCTGTGATGGATCTCGACATGACTGCGATGACAATGGCTGATGAACGATCGACGCAGTCTCAAATGTACTTGTTAATATATGGTGTTCTTGGTCTTCTGAACAAGGAAGGATCCCTACCTCAGTCTGGTCAAACCGCTTGTCAACGAGACCAAAGACTTGACTATATGGATCAAAATCGTTGGCAGCTCCAATCGGTGGTTGCACTTCGTCGGCAGCGGGCGTAACCGTCTACACATAATCGATGCCACAGACCTGAGGACTGGGACTGCCACGCTTTAAACCGAAGCACGAAGATCATTATGCAGAATAAGAATAAAAGACTAGATGCAAGCAAAAGAGAGCACCGGAGCGGCAGTCTTCCCTACACCAACAAAGCCGCTATACCAACCGCAACACCAACTCTACTCCGCCTCACCCCTCACCAGACGCTCCAGATACTCCTTCACGCCCATCATGCGCATCCCCCTCCGCTCATTCACCGTTCCCGCCACATCCCACGCCACGCCTCTCCCCCTCGCAAACGTATCCCTATACTTCACCATAGTGCTCCCCTCCGTGACCATCTGCCGCTGCAGCTCCTCCAAATCCCACAACTCCCTCCTCACCTTGCCGCGCGTCACGTCGTCCACCGAATCCGCCACCTGCGCATACGTGACCGTCTCCCCCGCCACAAACAATACCGCGTTCCTCCCCTCCCCCGCCAGCACAATCTCGGCCGTCACCCTCCCTATATCCGTAGGATGCGTAACCGTGATGCTACTCTCCCACGCGCCCAGGGCACGCACCACCCCTTCCTGCAGATCGACAACGCCAAAATCCGGCTGGAACAGAAAACTCATAAACAGCCCCGTGCTCACAATGGTCCACTCCGTTGCGTCCTGCCCCTTCAAGCCCTCCCGGACTTGTAGCTGCTCGTCAAACAAGTCCTGGGATGAGCCTTGTCCGATCACGTCGTAGTCCATGCCGAACTGCCAGGGGAAGTATCGACGCACGCCGCCCTGCAGAGCGGCTTGGAGGAGCTTGGTTTGCGTGCCGGGGGGGTATGTCATTCCGGAACATGATACGACGGTGTGGTAGCGCGAGAAGAGGGCGGCGAGGGTCGCGGTGGGTGCGGTGACGACGTCGGCGCACTCGAAGTGAACGTTGAGGGTGCGCAGGTGTGTGATTTTGGGGGCGGATGAGGAAAGTGTCTGTTGGCGCACGAGAACGGCGAGCTTGGTTTCGTGTCGCTGAGGGTGGGTGGCGAGGGAGGTGAGGACGCTGAGGCCGAGTTCGCCGGCGCCGAGGACGAGGATGCTGGCCATGGTGAGGGCAGGGGGGGAGGGTGTTGAAACGGTGGTTTTGTAGGTGGTGGATGGATGGGACCGAGGTGGATGAGCTACGATGAGAAACCTTCGGTCCGTGGTGTTGCGGATCAATTCGGCCAGATCCGATGATGCCGGAGGGTTTTTTTTGGAGGGGGGGGGGGGAGGCTGATCGGGCCCGGTCGCCGGTTGCCGGGCGTGGACGGTCCAAGCCACAAGAATTCGGTGAGACTTTCTGCTGCTTCTCTTTTGCGGAGAAGATGAGGCAAATTGAAATTGATCGGGCACCAAAAGCTGGTGGCGTATTGTGCCTTTCAAGGTGTTTGAGCATCGGCAGTCAACACGCCATGTGAGTATTGAATATATTCCTGTCCTGTCCAGTATTCGATTGATGATATGCCAACGATATATTTTGTGCTGTACTACTTCATGGCCGGCTGTGTTACCAGTCGGGGCCCCCAAAGGGGACATGCCTTTAGTCCCAAGCCTATGCTTTCGCTATGAATGCCCCCTTCTTGCAATGCCTTCTCCTCCAAGTCCAAGACCCTGAAACTCATAGATCCAAGGGCTTGTTCGCGAAACCCACAGCAGGGTCTCTGTAATTGAAAACGACATACTGCGCCTTTAGCAAGACGTCGCCCAAGACACTAAACGGCAGCCCATCCGATGTCTGGATGCCGCCGAAGCAGTACTGCTCGTTGACCCTGCCATAGTTCATGAACTGTCCCGGCACCTTGCCGTAGTACTTGTCGATCCCGAAATAAAAGTCCGGGAGCTGCTGTGCGCAGGGAAAGACCACCATTCCAAGCTGCGGGTCTTGACGTGCGCCTGCCACCTTGTCCCAATAGTTGACGACGACTGGGGTCGGCAGGAGTAGCAATGACGTGCCAGTATCCACGATGGCGTCGATGCGAGACTTGTGTTCCTCGTCGCCAACCTTGTACCCTGTGCCGGCAATCTTCCAAAACGGTGTGTACAGATCCACCTTGGTGTAATGAATGTCGCCGGTATACTCCGTTTCGTTGATGTATCCAAACCCGTATGAGCCGGGTTTCCCGGCCTGCAGGTTGGCCGTGAAAAGAGGTTCGGCCAGCTGGTCTCTGATGTTGTCAATGTATGTCTTTTGACGGTGGGGCCGCACCATGTTCGCCGCACTGTTGGCCATGCCGAGGATGCCGGAGACGAAGGTATCGGCCGAGATATCTTGCGAAACGTGCTCGGCCGTCTCAACAGCCTGATGGTCTACGTAAGTGGTGCCAATCTGGACTTTGTCTGTGTAGACGATGCCCTCCGCGCTGGCATCATCTCCATATTTGACGTGCCATTTCTCTCCGTCCAGACGTTGGCTGGTACTTGAATCGGCAGGTTTGTAGATGGCCTGCCCCCTGACCATGCTGGGCGTCGTATCAGTTGACAATGTCCATCTGGGGGGTCGTTGGAGTTAGCAGCTCGTCGGCCTCACATGCGGATGACTGTATATACGGTCAGGCTAGGGCATCTACTCACAAGTCCGATGACCCCGTGTCTAGATTCAGAGGAATTGTCTGCGGAGGCGTACCAAGCTGAACCTCGATGCTGTACTCCGAGTCGATACCCGGGGAAGGCGAGGACGCAACATTCCCTTGCTGGCGAGCTGCTATTATGAAATGAGCATTCATCACCCGCAACCTGAGGGATCTTTTAGGATAGCCGCAAGGGAACTCTTACATTGACCCAGTGTCTTTAACTTCAAGCGCAGGTCAGAGTTCGCTTCCAGAGCTTCTTTTACGTCGTCTGGCAGTTTCTGTGCATATTTCATATGCGCGCGCATGAACGCCATGGGGCCATCGTGTCCCGTGAAGTTCTGATTCTCAATCTGACGCAAAGTGAAGGTTGTTCCGTCTGATGCTCCGCTTGATGTGTACCTGAGCCAAGGCGAGTCGTCCCGTCGGTGAGTGACAGCCCCTTCTACGAGGGACGATGCCAAGAAGAATGATGCGAATGCTGCTCTCATCATCAGAGATGCGCTGTTGAAAAACAGCTGGATGCGCTCCGATTGATGGCAATGATGATGCTGGTCCCTCGGAAGGGAACAATTCGACGGGTTGGGAGATCGACGAGGAGAACGGCGTGAACCTACCGTCGTCACCCAATCCGGTGAGCAACAACTGCAGGCACGGCAACCAGTCTATTTTTGTATCCGAGGAGAATTCCAAAATGCATCCTTTTACTTTCTGGCTTCAGACACGAGCCGAAGGCATAGTGGGTAAATGCATTGGCATGTCGAAGGAAGCTTAAAAAGGAGGAACGGGGATGGCACAAGAACCAACCGCTTCATCATGATGCTGCGAGGAGGAACGACTGCCTCTCAGAATGCGACACATTCCCCGTGAAGTGCTCAAAGAAGAAACGCCGCGTGGCTAGCGGGCTCGGCTGGGCTACACGGGACACAACGAGCGCATGCCGGCCCTTCTACTGAGTGAGACACCAGGAAATGAGAGCTCGGGTTGCCATTGACTTGCCCGCGGATACGGCTACTAAAGCGCGACCGAAGCGCAGAGATCTGGTGTGGACGATAATTCCTGACGCCCGTGAGCAATTCGGCAGAGTTGCAGGACTTGGCTGAAATCCAATGTTGAGTGAGGTATGAGTCGATATGAAGAGCAAAGATGCTCCGCAGTCGTCTCATTCAACTACTGCTTGTAGCAATGCTACCTTTCGGGTTGCCCATGACGACATTGGCGTTTCATGTGTCTGTTGGGTTGGCCGATGACAGGCTTGCGCGTTGAATAAACTCAAAAGGCCTATGACAGGGCTGGCGGCAGAATGGCAAGTTATGACGATGGCGGGCTTGACTTGGGGTGACACGAAATGAGCCATGATGGCATCGCTTGGCGTCCCAAGGCACGCGCGCCACGGAGGACGAGACGCCGGCTCAAGGAAAAGCGGCGTTCGTGTCTTAACCCCCATCTGGCACAAGCTCCACCGCCACGGCCACGGCCACCAGATGGGATGCGGATGTGGTGATGCGAGGGGGACCGGCAGAGGCTGGAAATAGCAAACGACAGGCAATTGCCGTGTCGCACAATAAAGGCTCTTAGAGTTCCGGCGATGGCGCCAAGCGACGCCCGATTCGTGAGATCGAATTACCCTGCCCCGCGTCCCGGAAATCTGCCTGGCTGCTACAGGTCACTGAGCTTGGAGCCATTTCGATACGTTTCTCAATACTGAGAAGAAGTGAACTATGCAGAACTCGCAAAATTATTCCCTAACGCCACCATGATTAGCTATCACTCACAGACATGACCTGTTGCCGTCAATCGTACCAGAGTTGGGCTGAAGGCTGTGCGGTTGGGCATGATTGCAACCGAATCAGGCGTCTGTGAGTCACAGTGCCTTGGATGAGGAGTCTTGACGTAGACGTTGGCCCCCCTCCATGGACCATGAGTCACCAGTGAGTGGACTGGACGAGATACTGCTAGCGTACGAGGACAACAAGGGAGTAAGTGGGCAGGGGAATTAGAATGAAAAGGAGAACGAGGGGCAGAACCTGCCACAATGGGTGAGGGGCAACTTACATAGAAGGCACTTCCGATAAGATAAGTGCGTGCCCACAAAACATTTCACAAGCTAAAGTACCAAGTATCAAGTTCGTTTTTTCTTCTGCACACCTCCCTTTTCCTCTCTATTTTAGTATTCAGCATGCCGGAAACTGCCAACTCGGCTGCCTCGCCGGCTGCTCCTCATGAGCCTCCCTTCACCTACACAGCCAATCAGGGTTACGCGAAGCCTGCTCGAGCCAACTCCCCCGAAGACGACACCCCGCGAGGGGGCGCCATACTTCATTCCGCCGACGAGCCCAAACAGGATGATGACTTCTACGACGACGACGACGACGACGACGACGACGAGAATTACGACGACATTTTGGACGACGTAGATGAGCAAATAGACGAAGATGGACTGCCCGAGGATGCCAGAGACCTCACAAAAACGTACAACCGCCAACGCCAGCTGCATGACACCTCACATGGAGGCGCGGCGCTCCCGCGTTCGAACCAACAGAAACCTACCGCAAACACCTTCGCCAGCATAGACGATCAAATCGCCGATTTGTCCAAACATGCCGCCCAGATCCGTCTCGACACTGTCAAGCGGGACGAAGCCAAGGCCAAGGACAAGGCCGACAGGGCAACAAGCGAACAAGTCCTGGACAGGCGAACCCGCTTGATTTTGTTGTCGATGATCAATCGCGGCCTCGTGAGCGAAGTCCGCGGGGCCATCAGCACAGGCAAAGAGGCCAACGTCTACGAGGCCGTCTCGGTGCCTATAGAGACGGGCAAAGTCGATTTCAGAGCCATCAAGGTGTACAAGACGGCTATCCTGGTCTTCAAGGACCGAGAGCGATACATCACAGGCGAGCACCGCTTCAAGAGCGGCTTCGACAAGGGAAACAGTCGCAAGATGGTCAAGCTCTGGGCCGAGAAGGAATTCCGCAACCTGCGCAGAATCTACGCCGCTGGCATTCGCTGTCCGGAACCCATCGCCTTGAAAATTCATGTCCTTGTCATGGGCTTCCTCGGCGACAAGAGAGGCTTGGCCTATCCTCGACTCCGGGACGCCGTTCTGGAAGGTGACGACGTCGACGCTCAGATGAGAAATCTCTATCTTCAGCTCCTCGGCATCATGCGCAAAATGTATCAAACATGTCGACTAGTACACGCGGATTTGAGTGAGTACAACATACTCTACAACGACGGCCTACTGTACATCATCGATGTATCGCAGAGTGTCGAGCCCGATCACCCACGGTCTCTGGACTTCCTGCGCATGGACATAAAAAACGTCGGTGACTTTTTCCGACGGAAAGGCGTCGACACTCTCTCGGACCGTGTCATCTTCAACTTCATCATCGCACCTGATGGGCCTCTAGATGAGCCCGACACCACTCATTTACTCGAGAAGCTATACGAGACACGTCAAGATGTCGACGGCGAGGAGGCAGCGGCCGAGCTCGAGATCGACAACGAGGTCTTCCGAAACCAATACATTCCTCAGACGTTGGATCAAGTCGACAGCATCGAAAAGGACGCCCAAACGCTCCAGCAAGGCGGAGGCGACGGCCTGACTTACAAGAATCTTCTCGCCGACGAGACCCTTCAGCCCAAGGGCACCAGCGAGGACGCTCCAGAGGCTGAACTGTCCAACGACGAGTCTGACGGCGATGCTTCCCCCTCTAGCGGCGATGATTCGATCGATCAAAGCCTCTTCGACAAGGGGCCACCACGGGGCCGCAAGTTCGAGGACAAGGATGAAAAGAGGGTTTGTTGTCTTGTCTTTGTCCGTCACAGAAATGATAGTGCCACTGACCACGTGAACAGCTACACAAGCAAGCTGTCAAGGAAGAGAAGCGCGAGAAGCGCAAGGTCAAGATGCCCAAATATGTGAAGAAGAAACTTGTAGAGACCAGCTCCAGACGCAAGAAGTAGAGACTCATGAGGCTGGAAAACGTGCTGCAAGACCGTGAGCACCACGACACGGTTGGTACCACGAGCTTCACTTACAAAAGGTTGCAAACAGCGTGTATGTCATTACATTATTCCAAGCGAACAGCGAGAGTGGATAGAATTAATGTGCATACATACGGTCGGATGATGAGTCTTCACAGTCGTACCTGTCTTCAAGTGCGTTTAACGCTTCGCAGAAGCGTGTAACCTCTTGAAGCGTGCGATCTGATCACAGCCTGATGGCGTGACTGAATGATCAAAGAGAGCCCTGACGACCGCGTATGGACTTTTGACAATGTTTTGTTCCATTCAATACTTTAAATGCCCCAACATAGTCGCAGCGTATCTCACACAAAGTCCCGTCCGTCAAAAACTCCCGTTGCCTGCATCAAAGAAACATGTATGCCGCGCAAAATGATGTCGATGACGATTTTCCAAACTGGACACTGCAAGCCAATGCATCACTGGAAACACTACTGCTGCGGCTGCCCTGGAGGCGGTTGAGCCATGACGAATTCCAAACTGAACACGGCAAGCAAATGCATCACTGGAAAAACTGCTGCTGCGGCTGCCCTGGCGGCGGTTGAGCCATGAAGTCAAAGCCTAGGGGATCGATAGCGCCCGACATTGGGTAGGAGTAATCTGCCAATTATCAGCACGTAGAGAGTATGGAGTCAGAGAACATCGGCACTTACCGCCCCATATGATGGAATCATACAAGTCCATTGGTGCCATCATGTGTGTCTGGTCGACGGGTATGCCGGACATGCTGTCCGGGACCATGCCGACTGGAACGGCGTGGGGAAATGGAACGCTAAGATTGGGTGAGAAACAAGTCATCAGAAAGAGTGCATGGGGGCGCGTACACTGCGAGATCCTGGGAGAGAGAAGCGCCGTTTTGCATTTCGGCCATGGCGAGTGCTGCGTCCTTGTGGGGGTCGCTGCTCTGCTGTGCGGCTTGGAGCTGGATGCTGGCGAATCCGCCATTTTGACTTCCCGAGAGATGGGAATACAAGGGGGTTCGCGTCCCGCTTCCTCCGGCGGAAGAGTCGGCTTCTCGTTTGGTGGCCGACCCTGTGACTGTGCCGTGCTCGTACATGTTCCTGAGTGCCGCGAGGGCTCTCCAAAGCGGGCCGGACAGCTCGATGTCTTTGTCACTGATGGCAATGTGTGGCTCGGGCGAGCTGACTTCTTTGGCTGCGGTTGCTGATAAAGCAGCAATCAGATCTCCTTGCAGCTGCCGGATCTCGGGATCCGTCTTGGTCTCGCACAAGATGCCCAATAGCAAGGCTGACGAGAGGCCGTGGTAGGTGAAGGCCCAGCTGCGTGTCGGGATGACAGAAAGCTTGTGCATTGCTAAAAACATGCGGACAGTCTCGGTAAGGTTGTCTTTGCATCGATCTGCCAGTTCCCTTTTTTGCTCTGGATCGAATGTGCAGGTGCGCTTGAGCGCCGGTCGACATGCAACTGATATCATGAACGATGTGTGCAGCCGGATGGCGAAGTGCTGGAGGCGATGCAGGGCTGTTTTGCACTGTTCCTTGTCTCGCATGTGTGGCAAAGAACGGCCCCGAAGGTTTTCGAGGATCTGACAGTTCTCCACGATGCTACCATAAGAGGATGCGGCTGTTGCATCTGGATTCAGTCGCCGTGACACAATTTCTATTAGATGATACATCATCTCCAGATACGTATATTGGCCAGACGGTGATTCAGCACTGACTGGGATGTCGCAGCTAGGGAAGTTGGTCATGGGGTTGCTGAAGGTATTGGTCAGCGTACAGCATCGACTCGTAGGAGAGTCACGTTCCGAAGCATACCGGTCAAACGACAGAGATGTCAGTGTGTCATGCCACACGCATGTCCACCACAGTTTCCTTCGAATCATCTCCTTGGACTTTGCTTCAGCGGGAGCGCCATCGCGACTCTCCAGGGTGCCTGTTGCGCGTTGGAGTCCCAGGGACTGCGCCAGGCGGCACGTGAGCCCCACGAGAGCCCAGGACGCCTCTGCTTTCATGTCGTTGAGTAAAACAAAGGTAGTGAGAAGTAAGGCCTGGATTGAGTCAAAGGAAGGCCTGATCTGGGTCAGTAAGCTGTTGGTGTGAAGAGGTGCAAGGGTCACGAACCGCAACATAAAGTTTCCGACCCGAAGAAAATGAAAGGATATCTGGATGTACTTTTGAGAATCACGGGTGCGAATATGGTAAGGAGACTCGTGATACTGTGACCCGACAGCCAGAACGGCAAACAAAATGGCAAGCCAGGAAGCAGCCACCGGTTGAGGTGATGGCATAGAGCCGGACGCGTTGCGGGACCGTTCCTCCAAGTAGACCATCAATTTAGCTTCAAAATCATCAATGTCGCAGACGAAGCCCCAAAAAGGCTGCGGAATCTCCTTATAGGTGCGAAAGAGCCTAGCAGTCTTAGAACAGTGCCCGATATATAGAATAGAGATGCTCAGACACTCACTTCATAACTTCTCGGTCTGACGGCAACTCAGCTGAAATGTCCCGAGCCAGAGACTGCAAATGCTGTGATGACATGAGGGGGAAAGGAGCCGATGTATCTAATCCCAGGATAGAACGCATGTCTGACCGAATGTCCACGCTATGGTGTTTTTCAGTTGATGAGGACTGCTCTCGGAGTAAAGCCGGAATGCTGTTCTGGCCCAGGTAGCGATCACCAATAGACTCCGCCTCATCAAGGCTGGTCGAGACTCCTACATTGTCGAGTTGAAGAATTAACTGAGAGCGCTTTCTGATTGGCTCCGTGTTCACATACCGATGGCTCTCGGCCAACTGTCACCACGTTCGGATGTTCGGCTTTCATCACGTCCATGGGAGGTGGAACGTGCTCGCTTTCGCGATAAGCCGTTCTGAGCGTCCGACGCATTCTTGGTCGCAGCAGAGCGATTGGGCTTGTAGGAGCATAACTTGGGGTGTTCCCGCTTCAAGCAGTTCTCACATGGAGATCGGTTATCGCATTTGACCTTGCGCTGTCGACAAGGCCAGCAAGCAGTGCCTGCAGCGTACGTCAGCAGCAGGAGCGACGAGTGATGGGCAGAAGCACCACGACGGGTGCAAGACGGAAAGACCGGATGAATCGGCGCGATGAAAGTACGCACCATATCGTACTTTCCGATGGGAGTGGATAATGCGGCTTGCCTCCTCCGGCGTGAGATCTTCAAGGCTGGTGGTTTCATCTCCTTTGGTGGCCGCTGTCATGACGCGGGGGACGGGCTGCAACGATTGAAAGAATAGGAACGGAATATGCGGAGTGGTTGACCCAGCCAAAGCCGGCGTTACATTCAGGGAACATAAACCCAGTCTACTGAGGATGAAACGGACGGGTCCTGCGTGCCAGGAAACGAAATGAATTTGCTGAAGAACGCCGAACACCGAGCGGCATCGAAGGCGGGAACGCTCTTTGAAGGTTTGGGGAAAATCATTCGAGAACAAAACGACACTGACACTGTACAGAGGCGGTTAACGCCGGCCAGTGCACAGTGCCGCCCCTTCTACGGACGAGGCTAAGCTAAGCTAAGCTCCACGCAGTTCAACGCCCCCGCAATTCGCAGCCTCGAACTGGCCCCACCCCGCAACTGCAAGCTCCGGAGCAGGACTACAGTATCTAGGCCTGTCAGCTGCAGCCACTGAACCAGCCGCGCCTTCTGGCAGACTTGCTAAATGCTGACACGTGACGCGTTTTTGTTTATTCGGACGCTTTCCGTTTGACTACCCGTTTTCGAGGCTCTGGTTCGGACAGAGGAGCCCCCTCGAAGCCTGCATTGAGCGCCACACACACCAAGTCAATTAATTTAGCGGCGGGTCAACCCGATGCCCCTTCGGACATTTTCGTTCATTATCAGTCTGCCAATATTGATCAGGACACGCAATTCGCCTCGTAACAGCGGAGTCGCTTCATGTTATCATCTCAGGTATTTGGCCGAGACTCTGAAAGGAACAATGCGATGACGGGCAAAAGGTCGTTTCAAGACAGCTCGCGTGGGTCCAAACGGTCGAAGCCTGGGAAGGAGGTGACGACTTACCCAATCAGGAGCTACTTCTTCAGTAGTCAAAACAGCTCCGCAGACAAGTCCAGGTCTTTCTCGACAGAGGCCGACGTAGGGAACGACTCCGAGTCTACCATCTGCCCCGATGGCTGGACAGATTCCGAAAACGAATTGCTGGGGCCAGTCAACTTCCAACCAGAAACTTTGCAACAGAGACTGAACCATGTTTTTCGTGAGCCACTTTTGCCAAACTCTGCAGATCCGCGTCCTGAGACTAATCATCCTTTACCAAATAGCAAAATTCGCCAACGGAAGCTTTAATGATGCTCCGATTGCGGTTCTTTGGGAGATTGCCCGAATCTCTCTCCATTGCGATGTCAAATTGGCTGAATTGGATCTCGGTGCCGGAAGAGCGGCTGTCTGGCGTGATCAGGCGAGCCTGCGATCCGCACTCGCTCAGGTCAAGGCGTTTGAGGGCAAAAAGCTACCACCACCGTCCAGTGCGGAAGCCTGGAACTTGGCTCTGAATGGTTCTCAACCCCCCGGTCAGTCATTCAAGCTCTGCGGGGAACTCTTTCTAAACTCCAACGACGATGGGCCATTCTTCTCCCTTCGGCTCTCCGCCCTCCAGCTCGATAGAGGACATCGCTTGATCCGTCGATTCGGGGCCGACCGCTTCATTGAGGTGCAAATGCCGCCTTTGGAAAAAATCAGCGATGCTTCCAAGAGAAAGGAGATGAGCACGACCGTCATCAAGTGGTTAACAGGTAAAAAGCACTACTTTCTGGGCCGGCAGTGGGCTGCCTTTTATCTGAAACCGGGCACGAAGAATAAAATGTCGAAAGAAGGACTCGGTCACACGCAAACACAAACTGTGCAGAAACTGAAATTCTATCTCTTTGCCTGCGGTGGCGATAGCTTCCGCAAATGTCTGAACGGATCGTTGCCCCCACCAGAGGACGCCAAAAATCCAGATAAAAGAGTAAAAGTGTCCCTGGCTCACATGACTGATTGGGCGGTGGGCGATCTGGGCACAACTGACCAGCAAGTGCCGAAATTGTTTTCGCGCGTTGCCTTAAGTACGTACGGACGAGCGCCGCGAGAAGCTGACTATTAACGAACTGTTCTCAGGTTTGACAAACACTTGGCCTACCGTGATTCTTGAGAAGCATCAGATTCACAATCTCGACCATGATATAGGCCAAGAAAATCCAATGAATGATGGAATTGGTCAGATCTCCAAGTCGCTCGCCAGCAAGATCGCTCAGCATCTTGGCCTGACGGATGTTCCAAGCGCGTTCCAGGCTCGGTTCGGAAGCGCAAAGGGGCTCTGGATCATTCACAACAATCCGCAATATGGAAAAGGCGACTGGATCGTGACCTATCCGTCCCAAAGAAAATGGAACTGTGACTTTGACGATGTCCACCACCGGACATTCGAAGTCAAAGATTGGTGCAGAGAAGCGAAACCCGCATCCTTGAATCACCAGTTCATCACAGTCCTAGACGCGCAGGCTCGCAATCAGGCCCACATGCGCGACACATTATCTCGGCATCTTCGAAACTGTGTCAAGGAGGATCTAGACGCTCAAAAGGACGCTATGCATCATCCAATCGATCTTCGCCTTTGGTTGCGACAAGGCGGTACCGTTGACCTGAACAAGGACGGAGAAGAAGTTGCCTTCCTCGGGAGTCTTCCGCGGAACGACGAGGCTGCAATTGCCATGCTGGTCGACGCAGGATTTGATCCGACGAAATGCGAGTTCCTGCAGGAGCGATGCCGCAGGTTAGCCACGGCCAGGAAAGACAAGTTGCAAACAAAGATGAACATCCGGGTGCCGTGCTCGACGTACCTCTTCATGGTGGTTGACTTTTCCGGGACGCTTGAAGAGAACGAGGTGCATGTCTCCTTCTCGACAAAATTTCAGGTTGATGGGTTCAGCGATACGCTTCTGGAAGATATGGACGTACTTGTGACTCGTGCGCCCGCGCACCTGCCTTGGGATATGCAGAAGGTAAGAGTGGTGTCCAGGCCAGAGCTCAGACATCTCAAGGACTGCATTGCTTTCTCCATCAAAGGGAAGACCTCGCTAGCCGACAAGTTATCCGGCGGCGACTTTGATGGCGACAAAGCTTGGGTATGTTGGGACAAAGAAATAGTCCAGAACTTTCGCAACGCTCCGGTCGCTCCTTCCGGCGACGACCTGTCCGAATACATCCATAAACTCGACCTGCCCATGTCTCGAATTCGGGATCAGGAGTCAGGCGACAAGGATGCGGTGTGCTCTCAGTTCCTCTTCGAAGCCTTCACATACAATATGCAGGACTTCCTCATGGGCCGCTGTACTAGTTACAAAGATCAATACTCTCGTCTTCACGGAACCATTACAAGCCCCCAGATCATTCTTTTAAGCAAGCTATTGGGAATGCTGGTTGATCAGTCCAAGCAAGGATTTACCTTCACAAATGACGACTGGGACCGCATGCGTGGGAAGCTGGGCCTACCGCGTTTTGTCAGCCGTAAAGATGGTGTCCCACGACGAGGGGTGCCGCATATTCTTGACTTCCTCCAGGATGTCCTGCATTCGACCATAGAGGATGCCTTTACCGACTTTGAGGCATCACTCAAGCGCCATAATGTGCAACAATACGACAGCGACCTCACAGAAATGGTCAATCACTTCGAGCAGAGATACGGCTCGAATGGAGACTGGGTGCAGCTGCGCCAGCGGCTGAGAGCCGACATCGACGCCGTCTCTAATCTCTGGGGAAAGCTTCTCAATCCATCGGTACCCGGCAACTACGCTCCAGCAGTAGAAACAGCATATCAGGCATGGCAACAGATACAGCCTGCACGCACACTGCAGGGTTCGGAGCTTGTCCAATCCCTGCTCCCCGCTTGGAGGAACGGATCCCAAAGTAGCGACTGGGCTCTTCTGAGGGCCTCGATGGCCTTTCAGAGGTGTTGCCAGGGTCTGTTTTCGTCGCAGTTCATTTGGTCCATGGCAGGACGCCAGCTTTGCCTTTTGAAAATGCTGTCAAATCCAAATGCGGCTGCTTCGGATTGGGTCCCTGTCAGACTGGGTATATGGTCGGTCTTGCGGCCGGACACCAAGACAATCAAAGCGCAGCAGGCGCGAAGGGCTGGCTTGATTACTGCTTTTGCTTCAGAGGCAGAGGAAGGAGAGGGGGACTGGAGTACGGGTAGGCACTAGGCTGTGCGCGAAACAAGGCGCAATCGCGCGCATCGACGGCGTGTATCGATGGATGACGCTACTTTCTGGAGGGCGTACACTACGTGGAAAGGGGTTGAGGATATGCCTGAGACGGGACGTGTCGCATTTCGCCCTCATAGGATTCGCTGGACTGGGCGATTTGGACATGATTCCATGGATGCCATGCCCTAAGTGGTGCTCGAGGAAGCACATGTAGAGATATTTGTTGGTGTATCATGTTGGACATATCCGGATCAAGATCTAGCATCTCATTGCTCCATCAGCTGCTTTTCAGCGAGAGCGCTCAATACAGCGCGAGAGTCGCATAAAGGCTCCATGCGTAACATCAATGAATAGACGATTTGAATGACACGTTGCCAGTGTGTAGCCGCTTGAGTTACGCTCGGTTTCCATCGTGTGTTCTGCTGCAAAAGACCATCTGGGTCTACAACTGGAGACGCCGCAAGTCAAGTCGCAAACGCTTCTCCGTGCCCTGATCGGCGGGAAACATCCACCTCTCTGCCACTCCGCACATGGACTCCTTGATGTTTCGATACTTGCATCAGGAGATGGAACCAGCCATCTCGATCGGACTTGTCGTGGTGATGACATGTGCCTGACGACTAGCTCGAGAACACTTCTATCGAGCCTCTGACAACTAGAAACAAGTCCGTTGGCGGCTCCATGCTGAAGGCCGTCATCCCACCAAGCACCGAGTGGAAGAGAAGTGGTAGCCCGTGCTTGAACAGTGCCGGCGTTGAACGACAAAGTCGACGCCCTTCTTTCCGACTGGTGCGAACCGCTGGTTTCCTGGGTCAATGGTCTGTAGCGCAGTCCGCCTGGTTGGCTAACGGCCTCGAGAACCTAGATCACCATCGACAAGCGGTATGACCTGATTGCGCAGAAACGCTAAAAGGCAGCAGCGGAATCAACAATGCCGAGGTGGAGTGCCGTGTCGAGTATTTTGGCGTGTCTTGGCGTGTGTCCCATCTGTTCTCAGCGCGTACAGCCCTCGCCCTGAGCTACGAGCAATCGGCGTGTTCACATCTGGAAGACCCTACGAGAGCCCACCGAAGGGGCGGTTGAGGGAATTTTCGGAACGAGGCCTTCAAATGCAGTCAGTGAAAGCGAACCCGTGGGCTGACTGCATGCGCATCGGTTTGGGCCTCGAATGAGATCTTGGCATACCAAGCATTGCTCCCCCTGTCTTGGCCGTATCCGAATGTTGGCTGCAAGTGTCTGACTCACGGCGCGGACGAGGTACAGTATCGGCTCACCCAACCCACGGGCCGGATAGAGATCATGAAAATGGCATGAAGCGATTTGCGTGAGCACGAATCCGGCTTGTTTCGTGGATGTGACATTTTCTGTTGTCTCCCTAGACCAGCTGCGAAGGCGAAATGTGCAGGTAAATGCATCAATGTTCAATCAAAGCGAGTCGGAAGGGGTGTTTCCTGTCCAACGATCACATTGAGCACAATCATGCAACATCGCCGCAACGATGCGTCAACATTCAAGTTGCCAACTCTGTGGGTCATGTACAAATGTACGAATGTTGCCACCGGGGATTTCTCTTTTTGCGCAGACCATGTTCAAAGATCAGGGCTCGATGACCATTTCTTTTACGTGCAACTGACCGAATGCGCGCAGATTGCAGAGCACCACCGAATCATAACCGTTTTTGGCAAGACAGGATATTCTTGGAAACGGGGCCAAGTGCTACCGTAACCAGGATTCGCTGCAAATGGCTCATACACCCACGGAGCGTAGCACTGGGGGCAAGTCAAAGAGGAGGCGAAATCCTGGGGAGACGCTGTGTGATGAAGGCGCAAGTTGCACTCGAGTCGCATGATTCGCGCTGAACTGCGAAGGAAACGTGGCCTCATTGAGCTGATAGGATGTTCGGACTAAGGCTCGTTTCGCCACCAATTCGTTGCAAGCATACGGAGTATGTGAGAGTGAGAGATTTGGACCGCATGACATATCAACACTCATCCTGCCGTCTTTCACATTGCTTCAGCGAACCCTAGTCAGGTCTCCGAGATGACGTATTGGAAATTGTTTTGTTGGGCATTTCGATCTCGCATGTACGCGGGCCTAAGTCGTTGGGATGTCTGGGAAAGACAAATCCAACTTCGGCTTCGCGGCTGGGTGTTGACGTCGGGCCGCTTTCTCGCAAACCATGACGCGGGATACATTGTCATCTCTCCACCTTGTTGTTCCTTGAAAATTAGTCAGTGAGGATTGCTCGTGTTCCCCAGTTTCTACTATCGTGGTTGACGTGGGCCTTTGAGCCGGAATTGGAATACATAGACCAAAAGAATCCGTGATATTACCATGAAAGATCATGGGCCAGTCTCGCAGGGGATCGCGGGGTTCGAGAGCTGTCATAAACAGCATTCCATGAACAATTGCGGGCCGATGCGACTACTTGCAGATGATCTGTCGTCCATGAAATTATTCAATGGACGCTCCGCAGACGAGACCCAGAGGGTCCGCCGGTGTGTCATGCAGTGCAACGCGGGCTTGGATTTGGGCTCAGCCTGGAGTCGAGAGACGTTGCTGAATTGCTTTCCGCTTTGAGACGCGTCCTTCATGCGGAGCCGGTTATCGGCTGCTTGGCCCATGTTCCGCCACGATGGTTCACCAGCACCAACACCGAAGACCGAATTCGACCTCACTGGATGCGCCCGCCAACTTTCGAGGTCTTGTTTTTTGACGTTCAGTGCGTAGAAGGGACACTCTTGCATGGAGCATTGCTCCTCCGTACCTAGCACTACCAAGGGTCTGCTTTGCTGGTCTTGCCCCATTACTCCGTCGTGTTTTTTGATTGGTTTTTGTGTTTTACCTTGTTTTCTTTTTCTCACCCTTTCTGCCGTCCTTCAGTTGTTTTTTCTTCTTCTTCCCATGTTCTCCGACTCTATCCGCTCATTTCTCATCTCAAACGTAGCCTCCGGTCGCGGGCTACCGAAAGTAGCGCGTGTGGCTTACTGGCGCCATCTCAGGATCGACGCAGAAAATTTTTCTGTTTCCCTTCTGGGTTGCTTGCCTCGCCTGCCATTGGCTGTGCGCAACTCATCGGAGCAACCCTCGTCGGCGGGATCGGAATTGCCGAGCCACGGCAGAAATTCCGTCCCAAACGGTTCTTCAGCGCGTGGCGCTAGCGGGATTCCTTGCAGATTTTCGTCTGTCAGAGAGTCACTTGGGTCCGCCGGTGATCGCAGTCGGGGGAGCTGATTAGTCTTTCCGCACGTGGGCTTGATATTACCTGAGCAAAGCTTATAACCCTTCCGCCACGTAGCATTACGTAGCCTGAAGGGAAATATCTCGTCCGATGGGGCGGAATGGGGCGGACCCTGATAACAACCGAGACGGCTGCTTTGACTCGGCGGGCTTGCTAGTCATGCTAGACCTGTGTTATGAGCCATGACCCGACCGACGTGAAAACTCGTAATAGCCCGTCGCATTGCCTTGATCTCGAGTTGTCTGTCACGCGTCGTCGACCAGAGTCTCTCCAGAACCGTTGGCGTTTGAGGTGTCGAGGACGCATACCTCGCTCAGACATCGCATCGCTATACTCGGGAAAACCAGTCTCCTCTTTGTCGACGCTCAACCCGGCCCGTCAACTCGACGCGATTTTCTCGCGACGCCAACCGCAGGATCCGTCACTCCCAGATCGCCATGCACGTCGACGAGAAGACGCCACCGCTCAGCGATGAGCGCGCGGCCGACCAAAAGGCACCCGATGTCGAGGCCGGCCTCACCAGGGCCCTCAAATCCCGGCATATACTCTTCGTCGCCATCGGCGCGACATTTGGTACTGGCTTGTTCCTCGGTACCGGCACCGCTCTGTCCAATGCTGGTCCTGGGTCCCTGCTGGTTGCCTTCATCTTCATGGGTCTCGTCGTCTACTCGGTCATGGTGGCTCTGGGTGAGATGGCGGCGTACATGCCCGTCGCCGGTGCCTTCACCGTCTACGCCAGCAGATTCGTCGACCCCTCCATGGGTTTCGCCATGGGCTGGATATATTGGTTCAGCTGGTCGGTGACATATTCTCTCGAGTTGACTGCCGCGGGTCTGATCATCGAGTATTGGACCAAATCGACCTCGATCGCCGTCTGGATCAGCATATTCTGGGTAGCCTTCACGACTGTCAACTTCTTCCCCGTAAAATACTTTGGCGAAATGGAAATGTGGTTTTCGAGCATCAAGGTCATCACCGTCATCGGCTTCATCATTTTCGCCATCTGCATCAATGCCGGTGCTGGCCAACAGGGCTACATCGGCTTCAAATACTGGACGTATCCCGGTGCCTTTAGGGAGTATCTGGTCCCGGGTGGCATCGGCAAATTTGTTGGATTCTGGAGCGTCATGGTGACGGCCGGATTTAGCTACCAAGGCTCAGAACTGGTTGGAATCGGTGCAGGCGAGACCGAAAATCCTCGCAAGGCCATTCCACAGGCAATTCGCTGGACTTTTTGGGGCAACTTTAGCCTTTTTGTCGCTACCGTCTTTTTCGTCGGTATCAACATTCCATTTGACAACGCCGACTTGCAGAGTGGTGAGACCAATGCCTCTGCCTCACCTCTCGTCATCGTCGCCAAGCTCGCCGGCGTACAGGTGCTTCCGGACATCATCAATGCTGTTTTACTCACGGCGGTCTTATCTGCAGCCGCCTCGGACGTTTACTCGAGCACTCGTATTCTGTATGCTCTGGCGGAAGAGGGACTGGCACCTACCGCCTTTAGGAAAACGAACCGTTTCGGGACTCCATACTGGTCCGTTGCATTTTGCTCCGTCTTGGGCTTGCTGGCCTTTTTGAACGTGTCGCAAAACGGCGGAGTTGTCTTCAAATGGTTATTGAATATCACCGCGGTCGCCGGATTCATTGTGTGGGCTCTCATTACCGTTTGCCATCTTCGATTCATGAGGACGCTCGACTTGCAAGGTGTATCGCGATCCTCTCTTCCCTACATTGCGCCTCTCCAGCCCTATCTTTCGTGGTTCGGGCTGGTGCTGAACGTCCTCATCATGTTGACCAGTGGCTTCACTGTCTTCATCAAATGGAGTACGACCGACTTTTTTGCTTCATATATCAGCATACTCTTATTCATTGTGCTCTTTGTCGGTCACAAAGTCGTATGCCGCACGCGGCCTGTGAAGATGGAGAGTATTGATCTCAGCATGGGTCGGATCCAGATCTGAAAATGTATTTCAGCTTGTTTATTAGTTGCTTTCTCCTCCTCACTCACCTTCTGTGTTTTTGGATTTGCACTGCGAGTACATTGCATCGCGCCGCTGGCATAGTCAATTTGCTGGCTATCTATGATAATGATACCCTATCGATGGAATTTCGTTCCTCTTTGTGGTGCATGAGGGACATTGCAATCCAATTTGTTTGCTGCTGAGACCCTGGCGGCATGGGGACCTTGGGATTCGGGTAATGCCTTGACATCGTGACCACACCAGCAACGCTTGTATAATGCGTACAATCTTGAGCTTTGTTTCTTGCCAGCTCCCATGAGTCTCATTGCCTGCGGTCTTGGCGTACTTGAATTATCTGTTGGCTTTAAGCACATCGGCGTTGCTGGTCCCTCTTCGTGGGCAGCAACCGTCAAGCAGTAATACAATGACCATCACGGCGTAGCTTGTCCAGAATGTCGCCTTTGTCGACATCACCCCATATCGCGGTTATCGCTTGTACGTATCTGACAGTCAACGCATTGACGAGCTTCAAAATGAAGCAGAAACCATCCTCAGCGAGAAGATTTGCATCAGCGACGATGAGGGCTTACTTTATGCGCACCAATTGGTCGGCTGATGACATGTCATGATCGTTCTGGCGCGTCTGACAGGCAAAGACGCTGCCCTGGCGTCATCGAACCAGGCGAAGAACAGAGAGATGGAGGTAGCCTGGTTCGCGTGGTTTGGTCATGTCTCTGGCAAGCTGCTAGACTCGATAGGAGCCCTGTGTAGTAGCCCTTTGTACGTAGGAAACGAGTGCGCGCTGGGCGGGCGCACAGGCGCATTCAAGGAAGACGCAAGCCGCGGTGCGCTTTCGTGTCATTTAGTCTCCAGACGGGCAAGCACAATTCATGGCGATTGTCGATGGGGAAAACAGCTAGTCGGACCATCGCTGACCGACGATCCGGCCGGACCGGGGGGGAAGGTCCAATCAGTCGCCTTCACATGCGACTGCACCCCAAAGCCCGTCTTTTTTTCGTTTTTTGTTGAGACAATTGGCCGCGCACGCGCACGGTATAACTAAGCGAAGCTCATGCAGGCAGGCGCAGGGTCTGCTTCGTCGGTCGCTGCTGTCTCACGCGAGCTGTTGGCATTTCCATTGGAGGCACAAGGAAATTGGTCTCCAAGCAGGGACTGAGCTGACTTTTATGACGATGGGCAGAAAATGAATGCGCATTCGTCCCGTCTTGCCTTTCAGCGACCGCTGACAAACTCTAGCGCAGCCGTCTGGATTTCAGCAAACTGCAAAGCTTTCATGCCGCTTGTGTTAGGGGAACCCCGTTTTCCCCTCGTGCCACCATTCATCGCCACGGCCAGCAGACTGGGCCGTCGCAAACATCACAAAATCTCGTTTGTCCAGAGTCTTCCCTTCGCCTCCCCAGCAGTTGAAATTTTCAACATCTCTTTGCTCACCGCTACCCAATCAGGCCCAATCGGGAGAGCTACAAGTGGGCCTCTGGTCCACGTAGTCGACCAGCGACCAGCGACCAGCGACCAGCGACCAGCATCCTCTGAGGAGTCGTCTCTGTCCATTTACCTCCACCGGCGGTCAGGCTGCGCCTTTGACATGCTGTGCCGTTCCTCGCCTGATTAGTTCTCCATTATCGTCGTCGTCCTGAAAATGCCAGATCTCGACACAACGAAAGATCTGGCCGCGCTGTTCGAAGCGCAGGCCCAGGCCACTCCACATGCAACTGCGCTCGAAGATGAGCAGCGAAGCCTCACATACGCTGAACTCAACCACGAGACGTGGGCGCTCGCTAATCGCTTGCGCCGCTATGGCGTGGGACGCGACTGTTTAGTCGGCGTGCTCATGAGTCGAAGTGCTGACAACGCCATCGCGAGCCTGGCCGCACTCCGTGCCGGCGGCGCTTTCTTGGTTCTCGAGCTTGCCTATCCTCCTGCGCTCCTCCGTGATGTCATTGAGGACGCAAAGCCAACTGTCATCCTCACGCAAAAATCACACGCCAGCAGCCTAACACACGTCAATGTGCCAGTGGTCATCATTGACCAGCCAGATGCAACCAGAGTTGTGCATGAGCCGGTGCCCGTGGACCCTAGGCCTCTCTTGCCAGCGCCTGACGATCTCGACAAGCTTGCATTTGTATCGTACTCTTCGGGCACGACGGGCAAGCCAAAGGGGATCGCAAACCCTCACAGAGCACCCGTGCTTTCCTATAATCTGAGATTTCGTCTAAGCGATCTGGGTCTCGGTGATCGCGTGGCTTGCAACGTATTCTTCGTGTGGGAAATGCTTCGTCCGTTGCTTCGCGGAGCCACTTGTGTGGCCGTGCCTGACAGTAAAAGTTACGACCCCGAGGCTTTGGTCGAGTATCTGGCAGAGCGGAAAGTAACTGAGACGCTGATGACACCTACTCTCTTGGCTACCGTTCTCACACGATTCCCATCACTTGCCAGTACCTTACCCGATCTTCAAACCCTGTGGCTGAACGGCGAAGTGGTGACAACTGATCTTTGTCGCAGAGTTTTTGAGGCGCTACCTTCTGTGAGACTTCTCAATGTTTATAGCGCGAGCGAAACGCACGAGATCGCCGCAGGTGATGTCAAGAAATTCATAGACTACGAAGCTCGGGTATGTCCTGTTGGTCCGCCGATGGATCCTCAATCCATTTATATTCTCGATGAGGCCGGAAACAGAGTCAATGTGGGCACGAGCGGCGAATTGTACGTTGGGGGCGACCTGCTAGCCCGAGGCTATCTCAACCTTCCCGAGACCACGGCAAAGGCTTTCCAGGTAGATCCATTCTCTCCGGCTCTGGACGCCAGGATGTACCGATCCGGAGACATGGCTCGCATACTCCCATCAGGCCTTCTGGAA
Organism: Aschersonia sp. MBC 877; assembly: GCA_030787035.1. NCBI lineage: Eukaryota > Fungi > Ascomycota > Sordariomycetes > Hypocreales > Clavicipitaceae > Aschersonia > Aschersonia sp. MBC 877. Next base: position 22,816 of record JARJUA010000274.1, read on the forward strand.
ATCACGGGCAGGGTGGGTGGAATGATCAAAACTCGAGGGTACACCGTGCAGCCAGGGGCTGTGGAAGCTACAATTGTCAAGCACCTTGCCGTTCGCGCCTGTGCCGTCATCGCTCGCGGAGACGGTCTGGACAAACAGCTCGTGGCCTACGTTGTTCCAGATAACGGACAAGTCCGCAACCGCACGGTTCTCGTTGTCGACGATTCAGGCTATAGTCCCGTGGCAAGACGAGCACTCTCGGATCATCTGGCTCACTACATGATACCCACTATATGGGTTGAGCTGGAATCATTGCCCACACACGGGGTCTCTGGCAAGATCGATCTCCGTGCTCTACCTCATCCGCCTTCGCTGGGCACTCCAACCATAAAGGCCAAAAAGGAGGCAGACACAAGGATCAAAACAGAAGCCATCATCAAAATTTGGGCAGCTGTGCTAGGCATTTCGCCCAGCGCCATCTCGCAAAGTCACAGTTTTTTCGATCTAGGCGGACACTCGCTGACACTCGCTGAACTGTCTGGTCGCCTGAGCACGGCTTTCGGCTTTCCCGTTCCTCTCGCGCCTCTCGCCGGCACTCCCACTCTGGAAGGCCATGTGAACGCTGTCAGAGCTGCTCGGGATGGGCACACTGCGGCTGTACAAGCCGACCTTCCAGCCGTGCTTAGGGCTGACTCAACTCTCCCAGATGACGTCAAGGGCAACGGCAAGCCGATGTGCCGACTGAAAGATGCTGACACGATCTTGTTGACAGGCGCGACTGGCTACCTGGGAGCATTTCTTCTGAAGTCACTCATCGATACAACTTCAGCCCGTGTGATATGTCTCATCCGTTTCACGGAGCCTAACACCGATTGCCGACCTGCGGGCATTGCCCGCATTCGAAAGAACTTGATCGATCAAGGCATCTGGAATGATGTCATGTTGGAGAGAATAGACGTCGTCCCTGGTAACCTGGCTCGTAAATGCCTTGGGCTAGCTCCAGAGGTTTACGATGATCTCGCGACGAAAGTGGACATTGTGATGCACGCAGCGGCCACGGTCAATCTCGTTTACCCGTATGCTGCGTTGAGGAATCCCAATGTTGGTGGAACGCGCGAGATCTTGAGGTTTGCTTCGCGTTGCGGAGCGACCGTACATCATATCTCGACCAACGGCGTATTGCCGCCGTCAAAGATTCCCTACAATGAGGACGCCATGCTGCAAATTGATGAGGTGCACACCCAAATCCCCGATGGATACGGGCAAACCAAATGGGTGGCCGAAATGCTAGCATACGAGGCCAAACGAAGGGGCATGCATGTGACAGTGTATCGGCCCGGTACCATCAGCGGACACAGCGTTAGCGGCGCCACGAATCCGTGGGATCTTCTGAATGCGCTTTTCGTCGAGTCCTTGAACCTCGGCTACGCTCCTCGGGTAGACAGTTGGCTGGCGGAAATGACTCCCGTGGATTTCGTGAGCCAGGCCATTGTCACATTGGCCAATCATCCTTCCACGGAACAAAGTGTGTACCACTTGGGCGATCCAGATCCCGTCACTGCCGAGAAGGTGTTTCAAGACCTCGAGGCATTGGGCTTTCCTACTCAAAGGCTTCCGTGGAATGAATGGGTGGCCTTGTGGAAGGAGAAGCGAGGCTCTGGTCGAGGGGGTGACGAACCCTTCACCGTTGACATACTCCGCGGTGGTATGCCCACAGTCGAGACCTTGGAGCTGGTGACCATCCTTAACGATGCTGCGTCTCGGCCTGCTCTTGATCTGTATGGCCTGTCGCGACCCAAGAATGATCGAGATCTCTGGCTTACGTACACCCGGGGCTTCTTCGCACGAGGTTGGCTTCCACATCCTCCTCTTCGCCCCAAGATCAACGGGATTCACCCAACCAGCGTCGGCCGTCTGGCAGGTCGGGTGGCCGTCATTACAGGCGCCTCGTCTGGCATCGGGGCAGCTGTTGCCGCCAAGCTCGCAGGAGAAGGCGCTCATATCGCTCTAGCGGCTCGTCGCGTCGAGGAACTAGAGAAAGTCAAAGCGGGATTATCTTCGCGAAGCAGCAAGGTTCTTATCCACAAAACAGACGTGGCGAGCAAAGAGCAAGTACAGTCGCTCATGGACACAGCGGAGAGGGAGCTCGGTCCCATTGACATCCTCGTCAGCTGCGCTGGTGTGATGTACTTCACCATGATGGCCAATTGCCAGACCGACGAGTGGGAGCGCACCGTAGACATCAACTGCAAGGGTCTGCTGCACTGTCTATCTTCCACCGTCCCCAGATTTATCGTGCGAAAGCGCGGCCACATTGTCGCAATTTCGTCTGACGCGGGTCGTAAAGTCTTCCCCGGGCTGGGCGTGTACTCGGCAAGCAAGTTCTTCGTGGAAGCCACTCTGCAGAGCTTACGACTCGAAACTGTGGGATCTGGCCTGCGGGTGACGGCTATTCAGCCAGGGAATGTGAGTACGGACTTGCTGAGCATGTCCACCGATCAGGAGGCCCTCAAGAAATACGGGGAACCCTCTGGTGCGGAGGTTTTGGACGCAGAAGACGTGGCGGAAGCGATTCTGTATGCTGTCACTCGACCATCCCATGTGGCGGTAAATGAGGTGCTCATTGAGCCCAGAGACGAACCGATATGAGGGATCTAGCTATGCCATTTATTCGATTGTTCACAGCTTGGTGACTTGATCAGAGCTATTTCTAGCCTTCTCCGAGAGCATTCATCTGACTTTAGGGCCCCTTCCACACGTGGTAATTACTGTTGGCACCAGTTCAGCAGATCCCACGCATCACTCAAAGCAACAGTCCGTCATTCCCTCCTATCTACCATGGTCCAAGCACTCAAGCATTTCGTCCAGATGCCGAACGCCGACGCTGCTCATCGTCATCGTCATCCCCATCCCCGTCCACATCCTCAACATCCACCGCCTCCTCATGCTCTCCATGCGAGCCAGGTTGATGAAATTTCTCGCACTCCGCGGTCGATTTGAACACTGGGTTCGCCATCACATTACGATGCTCGTCCTTGTAGTCGTACTCGGCACACATATCCTTGACGGTGCAGATGGACTCATCCCAGTGCATGGCGGCGCCTTGGCCCTTGAAGCAGTTCTTTCGGACGGAGGCGGGAGGGGCCGGTCTTTCCAACGGACCGTAGGGCAGGGCGTTGGCGATAGCAAACGCGCCAGCGAGGATGATGAATGACTTCATGGTTGTGGTTTGGATTGAGTAGAATATGAGTGGAGTGGACTGCGTGCGAATGATGCTGAATGATGAGTGAAAAGGCGAAGAGTCACTCAGTATTTATACAGCAACGTGCTGGTATTGGACGCTGTGACCATTGCTGGATCTTCGCCAGGCTTCGAATGGGAGGGCTTCTCGCAACGAGGCTGATGATGCTATGATACTGCACGTCTTAATGGCGCCTCGTCGCCCGGGGCTGTCTTTACCGCCAATGTCTACGCGATCGAGGCTCTGTCGTGGCACGATGAGGCGGGCAGCATGTTATGGGAAACCTTAATATAGTTGGTTTGGGAGGCATTGCGGCATATAACGGGATCTGCCGCGTTATGAATGCAGGTTCTTGGTGCTACTGCATCGACAGCGCCAGGTTTGTAGTTGACTATCTATTGAAGTTCCTTGTACTTGTAGTCACAGCGGAATGTACACGAAGTAATCTGTAGTCATGCGACCTGCCACGACATGGAGAATTCTTGCCGCTCTGTATTTCAAATAAGGATCACCCTGCTGGATGAACGGCGGGACGTGAACAAGCAAAGCCATGGTCACTTGACTGTCTGTGTGGCACGGCAGCAATCCCAGCTATGCTATAGTTGCAGGTCCAGCACTATCGAGTATTCGTACTTGTATTGAGGGCCAAACATATGGCACGTTCAGCTGGCTGTTTTTGATCCACGGCATTAGCTACACGTGGCCTTTCCTACTTGCAGACCAGAGCAGCTTGAGGATCCTCACTCTTTGTAGCGGGCGGCATACAAACCAGTTGATCCGCGGTCAGCTAGCCGTTAGTGTGTCACGGTAGCTTTCCACCTGCCATGCTATATTCATAGATGCAGTGCTCTCGAATTGTGTCACTTTTGTTGGACACAAGATATACTTGAGTCAATCTACAGCCAGCTGGCCGTTGGTGTGCCATGGCGTCAGCAATACATGTCACTCTATATCCACCAGACAGCATTTCTTTATATAGACGAATGCACGTGCATGAGACAATCTGATCACGAAGCCGTCTGTGTCAGCGCAGCAATACCTGGTATTATTTTCTTCGATCCAGCACGCTCAGATATGCTCATCTTTGTCAAAGACGGATATGGATGAGTCAATTATGTCAAAGACGGATATGAATGAGTCAATTGAGTCACCGCGGCATGTGCCGAGCTATTTCATCTGCATCGTTAAGAGAACCTTGCGAGCTGATGCGTGACTCAACACGTTTCTGCCGCGTCACGCCCATCAGACCACGGCTGCTATGAATATCTGTCTCGGTGCCAGTTCGCAGCTTCAACTCAAGCGCCGCCTTCTTTGCTCGCAATTTATCCACGACCTTAAGCATCAGTGGCCCGTGCAGACGTTGTTGTTGATGCGCTGGTCGGGCTTGGCTCTGGCTCACGAGCATTCGTGCACTCCGTCTCGTTGTTGTACCTCTCAGGCACTTCCAGTATCTCCTCCGCTATTAACTTGTCCAACTTGGCCTTGTCGTCGAACAGACGGCAGTATCTTCTTGAGCCGCAGTATTGCTCCGTCAGCTTCGCTTTGGGCTTCGCTTTGAACTTTATATCGACAAAAGCGCAGACCTCGTGGCTGCCCCATTCGGGTGACTCGAAAGGTTTCAACTTGGGGGCAGCTTTGTTGGAGTCGCCGGCATCGGCCATGACCGTCACGGCGGCGGCGGCGGCGAATAAGGCGAATGTCTTCATGGTTGCGAATTTGTCTGCGTGGGCTTGTAGAGTACTGGTGTCGAGGTGGTCAATTTACTTTCTTAAGGTCAGGAAGGTGATGTGCTTTGGTAGAGTGATATCCTAATGGATCGAGAGGACAGACATGGCTCTTTATAGCGGCCTCTTTCGCGCTGCCCTTACGGTAGGTGTGCTTTGACTTTCGATTTCCGGCGCGCGGAATGCTGTCTTTACGGTAAATGTGCTTTGTTTTCCGATTTCCGGCGCGCGGAATGTGCCATACTGAAGGCATTTTGTCACGACTCGCGATACTGCTGAGCGGTCAAAGGTTGGACCCTCAGGCTCTCTAGTGCGGTATAGCATAACCGTTATAGGCAGTCATGTAGATGTCTATTCGTAGCCTCACTACCGCGCACGATTAAGCAAAAGGCAGCAGCAGACTTCATTCTCCACACAGGGAATGGGCAATCCCTGCCCCCATGTGCTGTGGAGTAAATGTCGTGCAGCTCTCTTGTCCTAGTCAGGACACGATTGACGCGGCACTGACGAGTCGCAGGGTGACTTCAGCAGCCTAAGCTGAACATGAGCCCAGGGTTCTCGTCCAGACAAATAGCAGGTGTCTATGAGTCCTCGCGGCAGAGTGGCTCTGTCCGCATCAGCGGCGGTCTCCGTTTCGGTCCTTTTGAATAATCATGAAGCATATATTTGACGACATTCGTTCTGATCTCTATACATCACTGGCAATTCCTTGATCTGCCACGCCTGTTCCAACTTGGCGTCGTACGTCTTGCCTTACTACCCGGAACGGCACAACTCCTCGCTCAGCTTCTCCAGTTGATAAGATCATTCTATGGCTGTTACGTGTCGTCCGCGGAGAGAGTACTCTGGGCCCATCTTCCAGCCGCCTTGCTTGTTTTTGGGAGGACGGCATGTGCTGACAATAGAAGAGGACGTGGATCAATCAACCGCAGCGACGGTGGCAGCAAGCAAGACGGTTCACCATTGCATGGACGTTTTTCTTTGCTAAGATGATGACGCTTGGCAGACGCAGAATTAGCATCCTCCTGCGCGCCCTGAGGTTGGGGTTGAGATTGAGAGAGACAACAGTAGAAAGATCAAATAGATCGGGAGGGTTGACGCGGTAGAGCTAGAGTCTATTGGAAAAAGGAAGCTATGTGACTTGAATTCTCTAGCACTGCTCTCACATCATCTATTCCCTATGCTGGAGCATCAAACAACTCAGTAAAGAAAGCTCGTGTGATGTGGCGTGGCGTGCTTTGTCCAGATCTGAGCTTGGGGGCAGACGGCAGAGACGGATTTTGCTCTCGTATGATCTAACCAGGGGATCCTGGCTTTTGAACTCTTGTACTACTGAAGAACAATTATATCCTGTTGAGACTACGGTCCGCCAATGATGGCTGCACACATACCCAGGTACTTGTGAGACAGATAAACTGCATTGTTGGCTTCAAGCTTATGTTGGGTCGTACCTTTTGAGTTTTGGACTTTGCAAGGTAAATCCAGGCACGTTGTAAAAAGCAGAAGTATATCCAGTCTTCACTGAAGTTTATTCCTCTTGCCTGCCTTACCCCGAAGCCTAGCTCTTCATATATGGCCGTGGCTCTTCACGATATCTGCCAAGCTGCCACAACGCTGGTATCGTCACAGGTGCCTCTGGATTCATGTCTCCGGAGAACAGTGATTTGAGAGCGCTTTTCGGATCATGGAGCTGGTGAGTTTGCCGATTCCGTCATCTGACACGGCCGACAATACTGATGAAGCCACCAAGCTGCGATTTCGAGCCCGAGATCGTACAGGTACCAAACTCCTCAGCAATATCAGCGGCAGACTTGCCGGAGCCCGTACGTCTCCGTCGCCTACGCTAGTGCAGGTCCCTGCACGATTACTCTTCCAGTTTCTGATTGTTGATGCACTGATCATCAGGCCCGTAGACCCTTGTTTATTATTTGCGTGTTGCTTACTGTCTGGTGATATATGTCAACTCAATTCCGGCGCTCTAAAAAGGCAATACTGCCTCGTATGCCGCGGGAATGCCTTGCCATGCCAATTCGTGGCTTCTTCGCAGCACTCGGACATAAAATTGGCTCCAGACGAAATGATCAACAATGAGTATTATTTTTGGCTAAGCAAGCAACTCTCATCACAGACGATGACTTCCCTCTGCGACATTACTACGGGTTTGCTAATTTTCCCTTCTTGCTACGATTAGGATTCTCAATGCCCGCCCTCGAGAGGCACGTGGGTTTCGACCGTCTTCGGGCGAAGAGTCGCTTTGTACGACTCCTTCTCCTCCTCACTGAGACAGGAAATCATTGTCCATGACTTATCGTAGCAGACGAGCGGTTCCACGGTGGCTAGACTCTTCCGGTCCTCATGAAAGAATTGAAGCTCCCCGCGAAGACACTCGTCCTTGTCTTTGTAAAACACCGAAGTTTCCTTACGTTTCGGGGCCAGGTTCAGCTTTTCGTCGTATGGCTTGTTGTACATCCTCGGTACGCACAACCTATGCGTCGCCTTCTTGTGCTTCTGAGGTTTGGTGCTGATGGTGGGGGCAGTGTTGTAGCTGGCATCTTTCTGGTCCGACCAGGAGGTTATGCTGGAAAGACTTCTGGCGAATTTGAGGGTTTTGGCAGGTTCGACTTTGCCGATCGATGTTTGGCTTTCGTGATTCGTCTCCCCGGCTTCGTTGACGCTGCCGTGATGACTTCTGAAGCTCCCGTGTATCAGTTGCCTGTCTTGGTCAGAGCGACCGGTGGACTTGATGGACTCGGCTACATTTTCCACGGCTGCATCGTGTTGGCTAAGGTCAAGTAACGGCACCGCAATGGCGGTGGCGGCAAGCAAGATGATTGCCCTCATGTTTGCGTTGCGTGTACTTTTTGCGAGAGGAAGGGGGGGAACAAGGAGTCGCAGTGGAAAAGTGTAAAGATCGGTAAGTTCAAGAGGAAGATTAAGTGGCAGTATTGATCAGAGAGCGTCGAGAGGACTTTTTATTCTATCTGGGCCTTTCTTGCTTCCCTTACGGCAACTACGGCTCGTACTCAATCGCTCGGGACGTCCCGGTAGTCACAAGCGTTTGCGATGTTCAGTGGCACGATTCTTTGGAAATTGACGCAAGCCGGATAAATGAGGCCCAATTTCTCGGCGTATAATTCACCATCTAAAGGTCTCCCCTCCCCCACCTGGGGCCTATAATACCAGCGAATGGCTATTATCCGCCTACATTGTAATTTTGTATAAGGACCATATACTTACATATGAATGAACACGGAAGCACCTCTGACCTTCCGTGCGTTAGCCGTTCATGCCTCTGAAAATACCGCACTACTTCTGGCGCGTTTCTAATCTCGCGAGATTCTCCAAATTGGTGACCGCCAAACCTATTGCATCCGCGAAAGCACACGAAGCTGATCCAGGCACCAGGCTGCCAAGATCAGGCCGTGATGGATCGACGAAGGCTCCCCACCAGTATCTAAGTGCAAACTCCTACCTGGACTCGTCTGACTTCGACGCCACTCGTGCTCTTGCCGGATCTCTAGGCTGTGACACAGTGGCGCGATGCTTCGAAAATAGGCGCAAGTCGGGCCGTTGGCGCCAGTCAGATGACATCAAATCCCTTCCTAACATAGGCGCGTGCTATAGGAGATCAGCGGCATGGACCGTCACAGAAGCCACTGGATTCTTCTACGGATGCTCTCTGTCAAGGAGGTGAGCATAGGATGTAATTATTGCTATTATGAAAGACTGTAGTGGTATCTGTTGGTAAAGTGAAACAGAAAAAAAGAAAACCTCCTCATCTCCAGAACCAAGTCACGCCCCAACGGCAGTGGCAGCCTCAACATCCCAATGCCCTCCTCCAACAGCGACATCGCTCATCGCACCTGGATTGCCTGCTGGACTGCAGGGTAGAGACGTACCATCTCGTCGTAAAGTTCGCGGTGCTCATTGATCAGGACCTGAGGATCCCACCCTGCCGCGACAAAGATGGTGTCGACGCCACTGGCGATGGGGGTCGTGAAGATGAGACAAATCTGCGTGCCTATCAAAAAGGCCAAAGCGAGAATGACGGGAGTGTAGCCGCCGCCGGTGTTGTATTCAGGCTTAGTGAACAGGAGATATAGATATGCGAGGAGCGCCGTTGCATAGCCCACAAACTACGGGTTGAAGGTCAGTTAAAGCTGAGAACAGAGTACAAAGATATCGGCATGAAGCCACGCACCATGGAGCCAAACGACAAGACGGGACCGATCAAGCTATCCTAGACGAGAGTCAGCGCTATCAGGCCCGAGTATGAGGCAGTGGCAAGGACGTACGTTGACCAGAGCATCGATGCCGCGATCCTTGATCATGTGAAACGTATCTTTGGCTGCCGGGATGTATGCTTTTCCGTACAGGGCTATGTGGCAGAAGGCATATCGGTTCACAAACTGCACCACCCATTCCTGATGCGCACGCGCAGTGTCAGCCGATCATGGGACATGCACGCCGACAACTAGGGGAGAAAACCTACGAGTAGGGAAATCAGACATCCAAGAAGGCAGAAAAAGATGGCGCCGATGGACCCTCCGATACCACCCTCATCGGCGGATGACTGTTGAGCGACCGAGCACAAGTGGCGCAAGAACTGTATAATGGCAATGACCAGGCTTCCGAAGCTGATACTGCCAAACGAGTATGTGAGGGCGCGCTTGGCACTGCCACTCGTCGCGTGCTTCGGGAATCGATTGGCACAAAAATACCAAGTGCCGTACACTCCGGCGATGATTGTATGTATCGTGTTTTTCAGCCACTCGCTGATCCAATACTGCCACGCATGTCAGACAAGCTCCTCGTTTCCAACATCTCAAAGGCGCATACCATGGCAAATGTGATGAAGACAACCAGGCCAATGACCTTGGCCTTGCTGCACGATCCGTCCATGCACTTTGGGTTGCTACTTGATGGCTCATACGTGACGTATGTAGCCGCCAAAGTCACGCTGAACCAGGCGCTGAGTGCAACAGCGATGACGCCGCCAACGAGAGACACCATGTATACGTGGCCGTACTTTCTGCTTACGCGGATTGTCGTCTTTAACATTAGGGCGGCGAACGGGATGCGCGGTATCCAGGAAATGAAGGCGACAATGGTGAAGCTGGGCAGGGTAGTGAGCACTTGGCATAGTCTTGAGGAGAGATGTCATGGCAGACTTACATGCCAAAGATCAGAAAAACGATGCCAGCCGACCAGTATTTCTTATACAGGTAGAAGATGGCTGTGCCAATGGCCCAGACGATGTTCAGTATCCCTGTGATCCATATGAACTGCTTGGGGAAGAAGAATGCGGCCGCGAGATAGAGACACGAGAGGACGAAGGCGACGACGAGACCGAAGGCGAACAGGATGATGGTATTGTTGTTGAGCGAGAAATTGTTTCCGCCGCCGTAGATGCCGCCATGATGTGCGCCGGTAACGTAGCCGCGGATCGAGAGGGCAGAGACGACGACGAAGCCGGCAAAGACGAGGATGAGCTACACAAGGTCCGTGTCAGAGTACATGAAGGTAGGAGGACGCTGTATCGCGTAAGTAGGCTGCATCAGACATACCAAGGCACCGGCCCAGAGATCGTTGTATTTGGGTTTCTCGAGCTTGAAAGCCTCATCAAAAGTGTAATTATCGCCCTTGGGAGGGTTGAAGCTGTAGGGCGGCGGCGGCCCGTAGCCACCCTGGTTCTGCTGATAGTTTGCTTGGGGAGGCGGCTGTTGATAGTTGCCCTGCGGAGGAGGCTGTTGATAATTGTACCCGTTCTGGCCTTGGTTGTATTGCTGCTGGCCGCCCCAGGCGCGCTCGTTGCCGCCGTTGGCGTACCCGTCGTGCTCACCCATGATAGCGACGTCGACAGCGCAATGTGCTCAAGTCGGAGGGCAACGCGTGTACGGGGTATGTATGTGTCTGGCCGTGGTGATTATGTACGTGAAAATTGGCAGGAAGCGAGAACCCGTGGAGGTCTGGGAGCTGTAGGCAACGGTGGAGCAGCCAAGACACCACAGGCTCACAGCAGCACGGAAACACGGCAGCCAAGTATTTCGCACCCGAGACAAACGAAATGAGCTGGACGACACCACCCGACAAGGAGCACAATCAAAACAAATCCATGACGACAAACTTGCGCGAGGGCGGTGGCTCATCAGGGAGCTTCGGCCAATCACGAGCTGGGAAACTTTCTTTGGGGCCCCATGGTAGGACACGAAACTTTCCCCATGGTTTCATCCGCCTGCAGGAACATTCATGGCACTGTTGCTGGTGTTGTTCCTTCCTTTTTCCCGGCGGTTCCTGGAATCCCATCTTGGAAGGATCAGACATGCAAGTTGAAGATGATGCCTCATCATCGTCCTTCAAGGCACTGGCCATGCGCCAAGGGTTCCGTCCCTGCACGGCCCAATCAGCCACAGCCGCGATGTGGCTTGGCGACTCACTCCCTGCCGGAACCCACTCAATGACGGCAAACTGGTGATTCAGCACCTCGTACATCCGTTGGGGGGGGGGGAAGAATAATAGGCAACATCCACCGCAAGGCGCGCGATCCCACGAGGATAACATGGTTCTTTGCACCATGCACACGCCCGACAAGGCGGCAATTAATTGGCAGTGTATCCTCGTTCATAAAGTAGCTTGCATCGTTCGCCAGAACACATCGTGTGTCATCCTCCACAAGTCATCGTCGGCCTCTCCCTCGCTTCTCCTGCACACGTTCCCGTGCACACGGATCGCAAATGCGCAATGAGTCAGAACGTCCGTGAGGGGCTTGCAAGCACAGCCATGATTTCGCTTCCATGGTGAAGTGAAGCCAGTAAGAAGTCCAGCAGCAACACCCAGTGTAGCTCAGTCTTGCAACCCGCGCGGCCGCCTCGAATTCCACGCGCCTTCAACATCTGGATGGCGTACAAACAACCCACGCCACGTCAGTCAAAAGCTGCCAGTATCTTAATTCGCTTCGTGCTCCATGACCTCAAATGCTGAGCCACATCATCGATGCAGCAAGCAGTATACCCTCAAGACTCCCTGTATTCCAGTCGATCAACCCTGCCATCCAAGCTCTTTGAACAGTCTTAACGCCACCCGCACTGCATGCGAACCAGCATCGCCGCAAAGTCATGGCTAACGTCGTTTTCGCGAGTTACGAAAGTACCTGTAGCGAAGACAGACCGCCAAGGCAAGAGGTTGGAAGAGCAAAAAAGAGGGATATAGATGGGACAAGGCCCGCACCAGATTCGAACTGGTGTTTTCAGAAGGTGAATTAGCTTCAAAATCTGATGTCCTAACCCCTAGACTAGCGGGCCTAAGTAGTTTCGGCGACTTTGGTCGAAAGGTCAGCGGCTTATTATATAATATATATTATGTCAGCACTTCACACTCAAGCCCCCCGATCGTCCGTGCCGAAGCCGTGATGGATTCGCAGGAAATCACGAACAGCTCGAATTGGCAACAAAGGCTTGATGACCTGGCCCGTGCCAAATTTCGTCATCGTCGTTCAAACAAATGCGATTGGCACATGTCCTCTGCGACCATAAATATGTGATGAGGCGTCTTAGCGCAAGAACGTCAATGACTCAAGCACGTTTCCCAATCATGCACTCCAACAAACAGTCAGGACACTGGGCTCAAGAACAAAGTCCAACACCGCAAAGTGGTTGAAATTCACATTCATGCGCTTGTACAAGGATGGTGGTATCTATCATCAGCTTCGTTTCTATCGCAGCGCGCACACTTCTCATCCACTCCACGGCTGACAAGCGTGGCTGGAATGCTCTGCCGAACCCCCTTCCCACAAATCTCTTGGCGCATGCCATGCCTTTGTTGTGGTCTGCGGGTCGCTGTCTGTTTGGACGTCGATTCGAAACGCCCGTTAAATTGATGCTCGTGACTAGCGCTGCGCCATTTCCGACAAGTTTGTCCTCTCGTCTCTGAGCCAGTCTGAGCGAGATATTCCTGTCAACCTCCCCATCCTAGCATCTCCAACGTGCCTCTCGCCTCCGAAGGCGTCATGCCAGCCACGCCGAGCTGTCGGACTTGCGTACCACCACGAAGCCGTTGCAGTCCAAAGGCGAGCTTCCAGCTTTCCATCTCGCTCATGACGAACATGTATCTTTTCCCTTCTTGATCGCGGACGGTGGCACGGAGAATGTGCAGGCCCTTGGATTTCCAGACTCCGGTCTGCCCGGTGGAAGACTGAATGTTAGTATTCTTAAATGTTCGCTCACATAAACCAAGACGGCAGCAGTCCTTGCAGGCGCGCAGCATTTCGGTCAGATAGGCGTTGGCGTCGTCGCCCGTCATCACTTTGTGACTATCGCGGTCTGCGTTTCTTCGACCTGTCGCCATCTTATAAAACACATGGGGAGCACTCTTGGGGCCGGACGAGGGATTTGAAGAAGCAGCAGCGGCAGCAGCAGACGAAGCAGACGAATTCAAGCAGTGCGGGGGGCACCATACCTCGACTAGTTTGAGGGTCCACGCCTTGACATCCCATTCTCGCTGGGGCACGCCGCGGACGTCGTCGTCGATAAAGAGACCTTCAGTCGTGATGCGCAAGATGAGGCCGTCGGTGACCGATCCAACACCTGAGACGAGTTGACTGGCCGGTGTCTTGGCATATTGATTCATGAAGAGATACACAGCCTGGATGACAATCTTGTCTGGATCCTTTGTTGTGTATGGCCCGCGCACAGACGGCGGCGGCGACGTTTGCGATGTTGTGTGAGACTGCGCCCACGATGTATCAGAGCCAGTGAAGGATGACACGGATGGACGACGACGTGACGGTTTGGGTTGGTCATACGGTCGGAATGAGTGCGCCTCCTCATCGCCAGCGCTGACATAAGTTCTCGCTGTCGGAGCGGGTGGCTTCTTCTCTGCTTCCGCTGCAGCCTTTTTGGTCGGTGAAGAACTCGGAGTCACCGTCGGTGGCCGGCCGTTGGGCCACATGCTTGTACGTTCACCCACTCCGGAGAAGGCATAGGAGCTGCCGACCCGAGTAGCCCCTGCTCCGTCTCCAGGCGCCGTTGACAATGACGGAGTGGTAGTCGCGGTTGCGGTTGCGGCATCTGATTTCTTTTGCTCTTCTTCCTTCTGCTTCTGTTCTCTCTCTCTCTTCAGCTTCTCGGCAAGTTCCTTGCGTCGTTGCTCAGCTTCCTCCTTGAGCCTCTTGTCCCTTGCCTCTTTTTCTTTCCGCTCCCGATCCTTCTCACGTTCCTGGCGTTCCTTGGCCTCCCTGGCTCTTAATTCAGCGAGTCGCTTGGCAGCTTCCTCTCGCCGTTTTTGCTCCGCCTCCTTTGCTTTTCGCTCTTCTTCCTTCTTCCTTGTTTCCTCGCGAGCCTTCTCCCAAGATCCCTTGGGCGCTTGTGGCTTCGGTGTCTCTGTTTGTGGAGGTGACCGCTGCCATGACGATGTCTTGGGCTTTTCTGGCTGGGGTGAGTGCGCTCGAGATTGCGGGGGAGGTCTTGCCCCTCCTCCACCAGGAGGCGGCGGCGGCGGGGGACTGCTATGTGGCGGCGGGCGTGGGCGCGACTCTCCCTGTGTGCCTCCGTCTGTCGAAGAACCAGAAGCAGACGCTCCGAATCCTCCCGGGGTGGTTCCTGCTGCTCCTCCACCGTTATTGTACGAGCTGTACGAACTCTGGTGGTAGCTTGAGCTGGGAGACTGGCCATCCTTTTGTGTCCGTCCGAGAGCCCAAGCGCCAAACCCAACACCGAGTATAAGGAGAGTTATACCCATGTTACCCAAGCCCTGGAAGCTCTGCCACCAGACGCGAAACGCCGGCGCCATGCTCTGGAACAAAGCGACCAATATCAGTGCCGACGCGAATCCGGCAAAGAAACTATTGATGTTGGGTCTCATGGACGGCAGATACAGGAAGCCCGATCCTGCCGAGTGTTGCGGGATGACGAAGATGTCATATTTGCCAGGCGGTAACCCCGAGGATCTCGGAACCTCGCCATGAGGCGGAGGTGGAGGAGGCGCGCTCATGTCGCCTCATACGATCTCAGACGCCAAAATCGGGAGGGAACTCGCAGGACTAGCAAGTAACGAGATCGGGAGTCGCTTCGGGCTGTTGTGGGGGTATCGACTCGGCCGTGAAGTGGTTGGAGCGAGATGTTGCTGGCACTGAGCTGTGACGATTTGGTCAGTCTGACGGTGCGACTCCCCTGACGATTGACGGCTTCCACTCACCCACCGGTAGTATTGGCATTGAGACAAAGCGGACGAAAAGACCAACGCCGGGCTCCAGAAAGCGATGCGAAGAGTGAAAACGCAGCAAATCAAAAGAGCAATCCAAACAAGCACAGCTGCTTGCAGCGCAGGAAAAAATAGAGACGTGTGCAGAGTGGTCTAGTAAGATGGCACTGCGGGCTATGTACAGTGGGTCGCAGGTGATTCCCACGAAGTTCACACCAGGGCCTGTGCTTTTTTGGAAAATTTATATGAGAAGATGATTCTAGTGGAAACCTAGTTCTTGGTGAAACGATGTTTGTTCTTCTGCTATACTTTTTTAAAGTTCTTTGCTCGTCGTGCGAGCTGCCTCGTCGAAGCGGGCAAAGCAGAATCCAATGTGCTTTCTGTGAGCCAGCTTACGAGCATAGCATTTGTTTACATTGTAGCGTGGCGGCAAAAACCAGGTTGGGCAGAAAAAAATTGACGTGGTGGTCTGGTGAGGGATATTGGAGCTCTCTATCCCCTTCCAGGTGGTCCCCCTTATGTGCAGAAGCCGCAACTTCACTGGCCAGCAATGCGGGGCTGCCACCGCCTGTCAGCGGCAAGAGCTGCCGTAAAGTGGGCAAGCAGACTTCAGACGGACCAACGAGTGGAGGCCGACAGCAACCAAGGAAGGTGCGGTTGATCCCGCCTGCCGCTAGCACGCTGCCGTCGCCATATCGCCCTGGCCCAATTCTTGGATTGGTTTGCTCGACTTGACGAAGCATATTGCGCTGAGATGTGGTTCAGCCGTAGCCTCCCAGGCACGAAACATCTTCTTTCGCGATTTGCAACAGACAACAGGATCAGACCGCCCCCGCGGCTACGAGCGAGTGGAGTCTCGGCCAAGACGCAACGGGCGGGGTTGCGCGCAACGTGTCTGATGAATGGGGACCAGTCCATGCATGACTTGAACATGTCGACGTCTTATTCGAGACCTGCCGGCCAAAGTGTCATGAGCGATCACATGCAGAGGGGGCAGCATCGATTCTCGCCAATGGTCACCAAGACTTGCAACGTCAGCGCCTTCCATTCGTCAAGTCATTGCCCCTTTCCTCCGCAATGCTCCTCCCCCTTTGTCGAGAGAGGCCAAATTTGCCGTTGACGATCCACAGCGACCCGGTCGATAACATGCAGAGGCTAATGTGGCCACAAGACTCGGGCAAGTCCGGATCTGTCGCTGTTGATTGGAGACAGGGCCGAGTAAGGCAATTTCCCGCCTGTGCCATGTGACGATGAAATTGTCACGCACATTGTGATGGCCTCTTTGGGCATCAAGCGAGCCCAAGGAATAAAGGAATCAGACTCTGAATATTTCCAATATGTTCAGAGAACGAGGCGCGGCACTCTCGGCCGCATCCTGTTCATCATCCTCCACAAGAAGTATCAATTTTCGGTCGCGTCACAAATTGGGGTTATCAAGGTTACGTACTTTACGGAGTACAGCGCGCAGACAGAGCGTAGATTTTCACGTTACCGTAGCAACGAGACTCGTCACGCGCTTCGGTGACGTATTGTGGGCCCAATTGACCTCGGTCACCGAAAAGCAAGGATAGTGTCGACTCTGATGAGCGAAGCGTCGCGCGATGCGACAGCCGCTCGAGGAAGCATCTGCCAGGGAATTGCAAGACTGACCAATTGCACAACATTTCCGCACTGTTGGAGTGTTGCTCCAGAGTCCTCCATCCACTTGTCTGTCTAAGGATGGTCCGCTCAGTATGGTCTGACCTTGTATCAAAGGTGGTGGCGGTTGGCGCAAGATACGAGGAATCCGAGTCATTTTTCGCTATAATGAAGATGAGAGCAAATTATAATACCGGTGTATTATTCTCTTGGGGAGAAGCATGGTCAGCATGGCCTTGATGTGATATCGTTCAGTTGCACCTTTCTGGAGACTGGAACAACCATACGCCACGGCTCATCAAAAACGGCAAATGACTGCGCTCGCCAGAAAGTATCAAATGCTGTCTACAAATTGAAACCCCGCGCAGTTCAGTAGCATCACTCATCCACGGATCCACAACGCTTTCACCGCCCAATACCAATCATGTACAGCACCACATGAACCACCCACGCCAGGCCGTCTATCAATCTCCGCCCCAGCCAGAGTATCCCGACCACCAGCTCAAGAGTCCACAGGATACTCTGGACGAAGACCATGGCCGACACTAGTCACAACCTCTTGATGCGAGTGTTTGCCACGTCAAGCTTTTTGTTCACCCTGTCCACGTCCTCGTCCATGCGCTGCAGCATCTCCGACTGAGCGTCCACCTCATCCTTGATTTGCAGGCCCATCTCTCTCTGTCGTCGTATTATCTCAGTCAGCTGATCCAGGCTCGCATCCTGCGCAGCGAGCTCCTTCTTCTGCAAGAGCAGAACGCCCTGATTGTCAAGCTCCCGGGTAGCGGCGGTCTCGGGTAGCGGCGCGCCCAATACACGACCTGCCGAGCGGCCACCCTTCAAGAGAGCTGCCTTCTCGCCCGTCGCTGGAGCATTGGACCTGGTGTTACCGCTGCCGCTGCCGCTTGCGCCGGATACGGTATTGGACAATTTGTCGAGGGCGTCGCGCTCCATGCGTGCAGCGGAAACGAGGTCTCGCCGACGCCGCAGTTCGCCTTCCCCCAATCGGTTGGATTCTTGAATCTTGCGCAATCCATCAGACAAGCCGCTGACCAGAGTACCCGCCTTCAGCAGCGCCTTCTTCGCCGAGGCGCTCGCTTCCGCGCCCGCTGTGCTACTGCCGCTATCCGAGGCCGCATCCCTCCGCGACAAGCACTGCCTCGCCTCGTTGAGAGCATGCCTCAACTCCCTATGCATATCCAACCATGTCTGCGGATCTGCCGAGCCCGTCGCAGCCGGCCTGACGAGCCCCGATGCCGACACGGCCGAATTGGTAGTACTGGAGCTGGGCAGGTTCAAGAACGCCCGCCACGCCGACGTATCCCGCCACCTGCGGTCCGGCGTCTCGGCAATCGTGCGCAGGTACTTCTCCAGCCCGACCTGTCGCTGTCGCGTGAGGTCCACCGACCGTACCGTCGACTTGAGCCAGTGTTTGCCGGGGAGGGACTCGGGCGGCGTCGCGCCGACCTGCTCGACGAGGGCGCTGTGGAGCTTGACAAAGTCCGAGTACCGCTTCTGCACGACGAATGACCGCAGCGGTAGCCGGAGCGTGATGTTGTACAGCGTGAACGGTTTGGATGAGCCCTCGTCGGAGACGCTCGTGGACGGGATGGCAATCTCGGGCGGCGGAGCCATGACGCCGCTTTTGTGACGTATGCAGTGATGTCTTCCCACGTCTTGCTGTGAATGTTCTGTTCTATCTTTGACGCACGAAGATGTCGAGACCGGGCATAAAGTCGCACTTTGATGACTGTCGTCGTTGACTGTCAGTAGATCAACAGGGTGCAGTCGCAGTGGGCGGGGGCGGGCAGTGGCTCAGCGGCTCACGACTTGGGCTTGCTCCCCAGAGTCAGTCAGAGCGGCGCATGCATGATGGTTGATTGATGATGCAAGCACTGCGACAGCGACAGCAGGGCAGGAACTCCGAATTGTAAAGGAGTGGGGGCCAATGCACCTAGTCATGAGGTGGGCTCCAGTGACCGTGGTGATTGGCTGACACTGCCCATTTGGCACACGTCCACTGAAATGATCGCTGGCAGAATAAATTAGGTGCGCCCCAGTGGCAGCTGTCATCTCACGGTATTTTGTGACACTGCCGGGTTGCTTGGGCACAATGGGCTAGCATCCTGAGCATGGGGGGCTTTGGTCTAATTATCAAAGATGACACACTGGTGCAATCAAGTCCAGCCTTGGTTTGCCGAGCGTGTATACTCTAAAGCGCAGGAATTCGCCCAATTCCCAAAAGTAATGCCACATTCAAATATGCTTATTTCTTTCATATTTCATAATTCAAAAGCGCGCAGCTTCCTCACCAAGTGCATTTTCGTCTCACGCATTGCGGTTAACGAGATGACGCGCGGAAGAGGGGCATATTTGGGACGAAATTTGGCAAATTTTGAACAAGCCGTCCGAAAATTTGGATATCGATTCGTTACCAGAGCATCTCGCACCAACGGGAATACACATGCCCTTACGCATTGTTGCTGTCCAGTGTATTTCAATACTGATTCATATGAGCAGGACAATAGTATCTGTCAAAAAAGGTATATCAAGTGGCCGTCTCATCGGTCTAAAAGTCATGAAAGCATCACGCAGCCGAGAAGCCCTTACACCACCACACAAGCATCTCATGGTCAATTTTTCAAGAAGAAGAAAAAAAAATGCGCGCAGTCGAGACATCACCGTCCAAGCCCCATTAGAATGTCTCTTGATCGTCGACCGGTTCGCCCTCCGCAGGAATTTCAAATCCTTCCTCCGTCGTGTAAAGAATGGTTTGAATATGCTTCACCAATCCGTCCTCTTGCTTTTCGAGTTCGGGATCCTCCTCCACAGCCTGTTGTATGAGCATTTCAATTTCGCGAAGTTTGTTAAAGTAAAAGTCGCGCTCGCGCTCGAGGCCTTCCACCATGTCTTTGAGCTCGCTGTTCTCTTGCTGCAGGGCAGCGTTCGCTGATGTGCTGGCTCCAGCCTTTACTCCTGCACGCGGAGCCGCTGAGGTTGCGCCGCCCCTTCTAGCAGCCGCGGTCGAAACGGGAGCTCTCGGTGCGGCCGTGTTGGAGGCGGGCAGCGAACCTCCCTTCCGTCGTGACACGGCGTCGTAGTCGTGGTCTGGGAAGTTCAGATCCCAGAATTTCTTTGTCCATTGCAAGAACTCGAGGTTGTCCTGCATTTTGCACTTGACGAGTGCCTCCACCGGTATGATCTTCTCTATCTGATGTCTGATAAAGGTGTCTGCGTCGTCGGGTCAACTTCTGTCACGTGCCGAACGTCACACATCGGATGTCTGCGCGAATAAAAGGACGTACTTTGTAAGACTTTGAAGTTTTGCACGTAGGCCCATTCGCCGCTGGCATTGAACTTCACTTTGGACATGGGCACGTCCATGTATATACTGTCGAAGACCTGGCAGAGAGCAGCGCTGCAAAAAGCCATATTAGTACGAGTGTTCAATCAAGGTCTCACAGTACCTGTTGTCAAATGGCACGATAGTCCTGAAGGACAGGCGGGTATGGAGTGTAGCGACGCTTGATTTGTGCCTTGAACTCACCCCGTGCCACATTGCTCGACCTTGGTGATGTTGAGCTGTAATAGGCTGTTCAGCCATTGGATGAGTTCTTGCCTAGTTGACCGTCGCGTCAGCTGCTGTGTCTCGGCATTCTTTGTCGATATGCCCACCTTGATTCGCCCATGATGGTTGTTTGTGAAGGTTGCGTTCCGAAAGGGGTTTTTGGACGCTGAGTGGCGCGAATGGGTCGCGCGGGAAGGCGAGAAATTAACGGCCGAGATGGTGTAGCAGGCGTCCTACAGTCGTCCGCCAGGCTGTACTTCTTGCTGCGTCGTGCGGTGCTTGACGAGCTGGATGGCTGAGGGAGAGGAAGCTGTAGATTTCAAAGCCTTGATTGGTGGAACGACAGCACACAAAATCGATTTAACGGGCAACAAGAACGGAGGGGTCGTCCGATCAACAGCTGTGGGTCCAATGGCCATGTACTGCACGAGCACAGAAGTGGAGGATGTCGATCCTGCTGTCCCTCATCCCTACCCGGGAGAGCAATGGACGGACTCTACGGAGTAGCGTGCGGTGTCTATACAGAGTACCGAGGTAGAAGAGCAAAAGTCACACCCAGAAAACATCCCGGCTTCGAGTGAAAGCTGCGACCGAAGCCAACCAGCGGGATGACCAACCCAGCAGCAGGTGCACATCGACGCAGGGAGGAACTAGTGATGTTTAACACACCCGCGGGTTACCTGGACTGTAAGCCCCCTAAAGAAATTGACGATTTTCAATTATTAGTCTTTTGTAGATTTTCATAACATCGAGACGAAACTTATTACTGTACGATTGTTTTTTTTTTTTTTTTTTCAAGTGACTACTGATTCAGACGGCCTGTTGATATGTCCGGCCTCGTTGACGTGTCGAGCTGGGCGGACCCCTTCGTCATCTGGGGTTTTTTCTCGTGCGTTCTTGCCGTTCAGCATCTGCGCCAGAAATACGTAGGATTCGTTGGAGGGGGCCACCTCGGCTACTCTGAGATAAAGTGCAGTGCGGATGGACGGAGGTGTATTGCAGTGGGGGAGGAACGGAGTTATATTTGAGCTCCCCCAATCTTGCTGGACAATTCAGAAACCATCCCTCCTCTATATCTTGTTTTCTTCAGCAGTCCCCCAATTCTGCTGGACAATCCAGATATCATCCCTCCTCCATATCTTGTTTTCATCAGCAATAGCACCATTCTTCACCAAGCATCTTCGTACACCATTAGCACC